>JAHDVE020003607.1:0-31027 GCA_022606495.2 Halesus radiatus | reverse complement strand
AAAAAAACCTTTCCGAGCAAAGATAAATGTCGCCGACAGGACTCGAACCTGCACCCTTCTGATTGCCGGTCAGAATTATTGTTTACAGGTGAAATATAATAAAAACAGTAATTATTGAATGAAACACTAGTATATATTGATTAACTTGGCGGGTTTTCGATAAGCCGACGTAGCTCAATAGTAGAGCATCTGACCGGCAATCAGAAGGGTGCGGGTTCGAGTCCTGTCGGCGACATTTATCTTTGCTCGGAAAGGTTTTTTTCAATTTGGATGAGTGTTTCAGGCTAATAATTATTGTTTATAAAAATTCACATTTTTTTTAATTTATTTTGCAATTTTTACGGATATTGGACCGAGAAATACCAGACACGCAAATTTTTCTAGTTTATTATTGTGTACCGGATATATTAAATTGATTTTATTTTTATATTTCTTGCTTTTTATAATTTTTTCAATGTTATTTGCCTCATAGCCGTTATTAACCGCGATTGTTTTTATTGTTTCCTTTTCTTTTTCGCACGCTATTTTATCTAAAGGAATATTAACGAGTCTATGTACCATTGAGTGGTAAGCTGATAATTTATGAGACCAAGGATGAGTTGAGGTTGCGTTTATTGTTGTATCTGTAAAAGTTGGTTTTCTAAATATTTCGAAGGTATGTCTGATAAACCTGATTAGTTTATTTACAATAAGTCTTTGGATTTTCCTCATGTTCAAATGAGACGGTATTTCCATTTCTCGAATCAACAAGTATATTGATAAAGCCCGCCCTGAGGCCAAAGGTCAGGTGATATGAATTCTATGAAACCAGCAAATAATCATAAACAAGGCTATAATAATATTGTTTTCATGTGCTTCATCCACGATTGGCGACTAGATCTGAATAGCTAGGTACATACCGACCTTCCTCTTTCAAATCTCTTTCCCTTTAATAATAATAATAATAATAATAAAACACATAAATTTGTTGTAGACCACTTTTATTTTATTAAAACTCTACCGGTTTCGGAAGTACCCTTCCTTCATCAGGAGAATATTAAAACTAACTTATGATATAGAATATTGACAAGACATATAAATTTTAGGTGTTGGAGTGGAGGGTAAGCAAATGGGTAGGGGTAATTGCAGGATTTCCGGGAAGAACAGAGCGATTTGGAAAAATATTCAGAATGGGACTAAAAGATAAGTTAATTTGGTTATTTTAAATATTAGCATTATTATTCAGTGCTTCTTATGCTTTTTACAAATATATAATAATGATATTCAATTTATTTTTTTTATAACTTATTGAAGTTTGTAAACCTCATTGTAATATTTTAATCATTGAAGAAGATAATATTAACACATCCCAAATGAACCACGAAACCGAAAAAACAACAGAAATTCAAAAGATTTCAGTCGCATCTGGGACTCGAACCCAGGACCTTTACCTATCCGGGGTAACCGCTTAACCAACTTAGCTAATGAGACCAGTACAATTTACGCCATTTACACCGATATCATACTTCATGTTCAAGATTTATTAATATTATCCTCCATTTTTATAAATCCCATATTATTGGCTGCTGTCCTTATGATGATTGCAAAGTTAAATAAAAATCGGGTAGGTATTAACCTCAAGGGCGCTTGGCATTGGGGATGTCACAGCTCCACTGGCTCCGTAGAGCAAGGAGCAGTTATTATTTTAATTTTTAATTTTATTTCAGTACAGCACAAGATTCCTGGAAAGAGTAAGAAAAAGAATAGAAAAAGAAGAAAGAAAAAGGAGATTGATGGAAATTGGGGAAAATTGTGGGGAGGGAATGGAGATAGGGGAATAAAGGGTGGAGAAGTACCTGGCTATTCAGATCTGATTACCAAACACGGCTAAAGCCATTTCAAGTTTCGATTCTGAATGGTGAACTGTGTAACGTCCCGTAAACATACTACATATTATTTTTAATGAATAAGTTGTGAAATAACATGATTTTTCGCCGGGATTTGAACCCGCGACCTCCAGATTCCACTCAATCGCGGAGGCCGTCACGGAGCTGGGGGCAGTTGGGACTCTTGACTCCATTAACTAAACTTCACACCATTTTCCCGCAATTAGGCAGAGAGGATAGACCGCCACACAACACATACAAGACCATCTTAGATCATACGACGTACGTCTTGAGTACTTAAATATTTTATAATTTCTTCAAAAGATTGGTAGTCACTTTGTGGCGTCATTAGTCATCTACGTGTTTCGAAAGCGACGCTTTCTTCATCAGGAATATGTATATTAATAAAGTGGTGAATACGAAATAATTTAAAATTCATTTACTTCAATATTAATTCAATTAAAATTAGAAGTAAATTATTGATTTCATGTGGTTATCTAAATATATAAAAATCAATGTAAGTTTGTAGGTTTGTTTGTCCTCGATATTCTCGAAAATTACAGGACCGGTTTCGCTGAAAATAGCACAGTTTGTTCTTATTAGTGCCGGGAAGGTTTAGAGAGTAGTTTGAATGAAATCCAATACGTAAAACTGTTGCTATAACGTTTTAAAATTAGTATTAAAAACATTAAACCCGACATGTTTTATTTAGGTTAGTCCATATATAGAACACTCTGGTTAGCCACAGATTGCATATTAAAAGAAGAATGTTTTTTTGGGTAAAATATTTTCAAAATGGAAAACGCGAGTAGGCACCTACTTAAGAACTTTATGATTTAGATATATTTTGAAAAAAATAAACGTTTGGAATGAAATAAAATTTTCAAATGAATGTTTCTTTATTTGGGGATAGTTACTTTCGCTGTCAAAGCAATTATCCCCCCTTGTCATAAAAGCAAGAATTTACAACATCATAATTTTATATAAACCCGAGCAAGGCCGGGTACACATCAGCTGGTACAAAATATTTGACGAAAACCTCATTACTATATTATGTCAGCAGTATTGAAATAAATGTACCTAATTCCTATTGTTTAAGCCGCCATAGCACATTCCACCTGAATACTCAAAGACATAATATTGCCTGCTTTAGTTATCTGCCTCAAATGTGTCGACTAATAATGATAACAATGTTTTATTACCCTCTTTTTTTTATAACTAAATAACAAATAATGATATCCTCACTGGGGTTTCCCGTGCTGAGGATTTCATTTACAAGATATTAAATTACATTATATTAAATTGATGTCCTTGATGAAAAAAATTTAAATAATTGTAAGGTGAGGCGTTTTGAGTGCAGTTGAGTGGTTTCGGCGTTAGTCTGTATTTGGTGTTAATATATTTTCTATTTCAGATCTCCCTATGTAACGTATCCAGTGTTTCATTTAATTTTTAAATTTATTATGGTTGTTGTGATTTTTAAAGGAGAGTGGGATTTTGTCGTAGAGTTTAGTACCATATCATAAGAAGTTTTTTGTCCAAATGTTGTGTTTGTGGTTCCTTGTTGTATGTGTTTTTAACTCTGAGATCTAGTGTTTCTAATATGTGTGTTTGTTGTTATTTCTTGTATTTAGTAGTATTGTTTTAGAGTATAATTGTTTTATTGACATAATGTTATGTTTGTTGAAGATTCCGTCAGTGCCAGTTCTTACAGGGACTTTAAGTACGATCTTTTAAATAAGAATTTTCACGATCGCTTTTTGTGTTCTTATGAGTAAATTAAGAACAATAATAATATAAAAGCAGAATGTCATAATCATTGATGAAGAATACCAAGATATGCCCTAAGTCTAAATGACCCCGTGTCTAGTCGAATCCACTGGACACATCACGTTACACACAGAACACCTACGTCACCCACGAAATAGTATGAGTGCATTGGCGATCATTCAGACCTCGCAAGTGGCCTAGTTTACATCGCCTTGTGGTGGATTTTTTCTCTTAAAAATGGCGAAATGCCTCGTTAATTGCTGTCGTAATACGACAATCGATAAACCGAGGAGAAATGGGAATAGTTTTCATTTGTAAGTGTAAAAAGGTAAACCGAACTGGCGCGCAGTGTCGTCGACGATGAAATTTGATACGAGTGTTGTTATGAAATTAATAAATTAATTAAAAACTATTCTGTATTCACCACTTTATTAATATACACATATCTACATGCTTTGAAAGCGATGCTTTCTTCATCGTGAATATATGAATACTAAAAAATAATGTCAAGTATAGACAAATTATAAACATAAACAAAGATTGTTTAAATTAGGTAAGTAATTAAATAAAAATGCCAATAAAACATTATATTTACAAAGTGGTGAATACCAAGTATATTTTTTAATTCATTTAATAATAATGACGTCACAAAGTGAATACCAATCGTTTTAAAAAATTATAAATGTAATATCAATAGAAAAGGAGGATAAAATAGCAACTGAAAAAATCATATCATCTCTATAGTTAAATTTTGTAATAAAACTGTGTTCATGTGAAGCGACCTGCCAGCTGCAGTAAGTATGTTTTTCTGTATCTGTTTGTACATAATTAGATTGAGAATAGGTAGTAATATTTGTACAGCGCCTTTGATGTGATTATTCACAAAAACGGCGGTGTACAAGTCATCCAATTATTTTTAATATTATTTTAGAAATTAACCCTAGAAAGGCGTTTTTAGAATAAAAGTGTTTTCCGAAATTTGTATGAAATGCCATATCTCGGATAAAGATTAGTGGTGCTAATGTAGACATTTTCGATCAAAAATGCCTTGCTATTACTTAAAAATATGCAACAATGATTGGGCTAATTCTATCATGTATCACTTGTGTCTCTTGTTTCTATTGTATTACGTATCATTGGGCGAGTATCCTTTGTTTCATTATTTGTAATCCGGCCGCACGTTTCGATTTATGCAAAAAAAAAACACTCACCAAAATGCGTATTTTATTTTATTTTCTAAAGCTCAGGCATAATTATTAAAATATGTTTCGGTCACATTCTAAAAAACTTAATTTTCCACAGTGAACGATATGATTATATCCGAAAAAAGGTTTGTAAGAAGGAGATTTTTCATTTTAAAGATGTTTTTAGAATTGACACATAATTTTTTTCCAGGCTTTTAAAAAGACTCACCTAAATAAATGACAGGTTAAACAAAAGGCCAAGGTGTGTTCTACTTGCAGTTTTTAATTAAATCATCTATGATATTTCTAGGCTATCAAATTTTCACACCAAAAACACATGATTTTGCATTACTTCCCCATTGCATCGCCTTAACATAGTTTTAATAACAGGAGTAGTCTGCAAGTATGTTGTCTGTTGTTTGCTGATGATGCGGTGCTGATTGCTAACAGTATGGAAGATCTGCAGTCCCTCGTATCTAGGATGAACGAAGTATGTATGAAGAATGAGCTAATGATGAATGTAAATAAATCTAAAGTCATAGTGTTTGAAAGAGAGAGTACGAAAACAGTATGCAATATAGTTGTGAATGATGAATACTTGGAGTAGGTCGATGAGTTTGTGTATTTGGGAAGTATGTTTACGAGAGATGGAAAGACTGATAGGGATATTGAAAGAAGGGTGAATGCAGGAAACTCCATTAACGGAGGACTGAACGCGGTTGGCGCAAACAAAAAGTTGTCCAAAGAAGCGAAGCTAGCAGTCCACAATGGAGTGCTGATACCAACTTGATGTATGGCAGTGAGGCATGGAACTGGCAGAGGAAGGATGAAAGTAGACTGAATACTGTAGAAATGAGATCTCTGAGACAATGTGTGGTAAAACCATGTATGATCGTGTGAAAAATGTTGAGATTCGTAAAGAATGCAAGGCTGATGTAAGCGTAGTGAGCAAGATTAAGAAAGGGACGCTTAGATGGTTTGGGCATGTAGAGCGAATGAACGAAGAAAGGAGTGTAAGGAGAATATATGACGCGAATGTGAATGGAAGAAGAAGCCGGGGACGCCCGAGGAAGACATGGCACGATCAAGTGAATCAAATACTTGAGTCGGGCCATGTCAGAAGTCGGAATGATAGAATGTATGAGCGTTGCATGAATGTGAATGAAGCAAGAAGTGTATGCCAAGATCGAGTTGTTTGGCGGTCCGTCCTCTCTGCCTACCCCTGCGGCGAAACAGCGTGATGGTTAGTTAGTTAGTTAGTTAGTTAATAACAGGATTGTTCTCACGTAAATGAGAACAACTGTAAAAACCCAGTATAAAAAATAAATATAAATAAACACACTCTCTTTCGGCACACACTCCTTGCTTCATTCACATTCATACATCATCAAATACATATCTTAGAATCTTGACAGAAACGAATAGTCATTGAAGTGATCTGGAGGAAAACTAATGTCTAATGTATCGGACGGCAGAGACTTAGTTCCCGAAATAATGTATTTATCCCATCCTCAAAGCTCAGAAACTAATTATAAAGATAATTCTAAAACCTATTTTTATTTTTATAATTATGTACTTATTACTATTTACATAATTCTATTCACATAATTTTATTTACTTATTAGTATTTGCCTATTTTTATTCTTATATACTTATTAGTATTTACTTATCAATATTTACTTAATTTTTAATGTGTATTATTACATGCTTATTACTATTTACTGATAATTATTTACTTACTTTATTATTATTTTATTTTATTTATATTCACTTTATTTTATTTAATTATTATTATCTGATCTTTATTATTTATTTACTATTATCTACTTATTAATATTTAATTTTTTTTTCATGTATTATTGTTTGCTTATTGAAATTTACGGATTATTATTAAATTGTAAAGCCGCTCATCTCAACACAGGATTGTCCTAGTGAGATGGGTGGCTAATGTTTGTTTTCATAATTAAATTTAAGAATAAATAAAAAAATAAAAATCTGCGTTTTAGATATTAGGCAACTTTATACCAAACACATTCTTACATATCTCTTTAAACACAGAACTCTATTTGACAATGTCCAAACTGCTCGCGATACTAGATCTAAAGGGCATCATCTCTTACTTATCCCTCCAGCTAAAACAACATTTGGCCAAAGAAATTTTAGATACTTTGCAACAAAGCTTAATGATGTAGTTCCACTGGCCATGAGACAGAACACACATTACGATAAATATAAAATGTACACCAAGATTTCGATCACTAGTCAAGACAGATCAAAATTCAACGATTATTTTAAAATATCCTTACAAGTAATGTTCAATTGACAGTTCATACTTTTTACCATAACATTATACTGTAAATAGTAAACTTTGTAAACTTTATAAACTTTTTAAAGTTTGTAAACTTTATAAACTTTGTAAACTTTGTAAACTTTGTAAACTTTGTAAACTTTGTAAACTTTGTAAACTTTGTAAACTTTGTAAACTTTGTAAACTTTGTAAACTTTGTTAACTTTGTAAACTTTGTAAACTTTGTAAACATTGTAAACTTTGTAAACTTTGAAAACTTTGTAAACAATTGTAAACTTTGTAAACTTTGTGAACTTTGTAAACTTTGTAAGCTTTGTAAACTTTATAAACTTTGTAAACTTTGTAAACTTTATAAACTTTGTAAACTTTATAAACTTTGTAAACTTTGTAAACTTTATAAACTTTGTAAACTTTATAAACTTTGTAAACTTTGTAAACTTTGTAAACTTTATAAACTTTATAAACTTTATAAACTTTGTAAACTTTGTAAACTTTATAAACTTTATAAACTTTGTAAACTTTGTAAACTTTGTAAACTTTGTAAACTTTGTAAACTTTGTAAACTTTGTAAACTTTGTAAACTTTATAAACTTGTAAACATATTGCATATTTTGTAAATTTTATAAACTTTGTAAACTTTATAAACTTTGTAAACTTTGTAAACTTTGTAAACTTTGTAAACTTTATAAACTTGTAAACATATTGCATATTTTGTAAATTTTATGAACTTTGTCATTTTTGTACACTTTGTGATTTTTGTGAACTTTGTAAACATTTTAATCTTTGTAAACTGTAAATTGTAAGCTGTACACTTTGCCTGCACTCAACATAGGTTCTCATATTGATACAGGCACAGAACCATAACCCTTTTATAACATTAATTTTGTATAGAAGAATAAAAAAAATGTTTTTCTACATGACTCGTATTTGATAAGGTCAATTGTTTTCCTTTATTTAAATGAAATCAGTGATTTTCAAACATCTTACCGTCCTCCAAATAGTTAATTTTCATCTACCGATACAAATAAACATACTAACAATGCTATGTCTAGATCGTCCCTTCTCCACCGCTCTTTCACCGTGTTCGCCGTCTAACTTGACATCTCTGGTCACCGTCAAGACGGCCGTCTTGTTACGCCCGCCACATCACGACATATCACCGCCGCTAGATAAACCCACCGCTTTCTTAGGAACGGTGAAGCTATCAGTATCACTATTTCGCTTAATCTACTACGAATCGGTTTGTATTATAAAAACCAGTAAATATGTTTCAGATAAATAGAAGCTTCTCCTAGAAATTCCCCTGATAAATAAATTTCTTAATTACACTGTAAAAAATATAAGCGAAGCCTACCAAAAAATTGATTGAAGTTTCTAAAAATGCTGTTTTATAGCTAAGATTATTTGCGAAAAACTCCCTAGATTATTATTTTTTCTTCCAAACAAAATTCTTCTCAAAATAAATAAAAACACATTTTTTGCACTCACAACACTCTAGACTCCGCTTGCCAAGCGAATTTTACGTCTATTACCTATATTTGTGGCGACATAAGACACATAGCTCGTAGCAAATATTTTTGGCAGGTATATTCCTCTAATTTGCCTATCTAATTTTCGTATGTAGATATCAGAACAAAAAAAGGAGTAAAGTCACATAATATTTATTTTATGATTCGATTCAGATAATTCATTATCGCCAAATGAATGACATATCCCACATGATCTCCATTGAAGTGCATGAAAGAAAACCATTCCGCACATCTCCCGCCACTAGATGGCAGTAATAAGGAACTCCATTGAAAAATATAATGGCTTTAAAAATACATATTCACACGGATCAACAAACGCCGATTCTGAATATATGAATTTTATCGTTATTGAAAAGTGAATAAAAAATCATCCCATAATAATCACCTTGTTATGTTGGTACCAGTGCATTTGGAACATCTAAAGTCATGCTCGCATTCTGTTTTTGAATTAGTATGGACTTTTTTATTTTTTGATTTTGTTTTGTATTTAGTTTTGGCGAAATTTAACATAATTTAGGTTACTTTAAGTTCTATAATTGTTGTTCAATGTAAAAACTATTATTAATGAAATAAGTATTCATGAGCAAACCAACAACAAAACCCATGTTAATGCTCAATACTATTATTATTCTTTGTGTTAAAGTTTCTGAAAAGAAGGTACCCAATTTTATTACTTATGTTAAGCTATGGTTTACTATGAATAGAATATAAAATTATGTACGCTAAAGCTCATCCTTGTTTTGACATTAAATATTCTAACCTCAAAACTGATCAAAACCGACCGGCCATAGGTTTGGAGCGATTTGGCGGGCTTTGAAAAATTGAAACTTTGAAAAATTGAAAATTTGAAAAATTGAAAATATGAAAAATATTTTAATTGTGAAAACTACCCTCAGAAAACAAACGACTTATATTTGAACTTCATTATTGATTAAAAAAAAATGTACTGATTTCCTTATTCGCATGTTGCCATCTCATTGCATTGAAAATGTTAGAAGCTTGACGTGTTATCTATTCGACGCCATTACAGTTTTGTGCACTATTTTCCTCATCTCTTCTTTGAGTTGGTTTGATCCACTTTTCTTATCATTTCAGTTAATATTTTCCTTGTACTTTATCGTCGTTAAAACTGTGAGTTGTCAATACGTGATGAGCTTTGTAGCCGAGCGGTTAGGATTCTTAACCTTAGAGGTTTCAAGGTATTTACCCAATTGGATAATAGCGTGAAGAAATAATTGAAAACATGGTAAAGGAAATATCCACATAAGAATAATACAAATTGGCAGTATGGAATTTTGGGATGGGGCTCAGCTGCATCAAATTACATAAAACCACTAAATACGAAATATGATTTATTTTGCGGTCTGTCAATCTATTATTGAGTATGGTATCATAGCATGGGGAGGTGGTACTTCATCTGCACTAGACCCAATCATTAAGGCACAGAAAAAGATTTTAAAAATAATCCTTAAGGGGAAGAGGGACGTCGGAGAGTTATTATTTATTAATTCAAAATAATCATGGTATTAGTACGCAATACGATAAACATAATGTTTTTAAATAGAAAAATATTTATTAATTGATAAACTAATGTTTTTAAGACAAGATTTTTGTGCATAGCGCAAAGGTTAACAATTATTTTTAAAAACAATAATTATTAGTCTGAAACACTCATCCAAATTGAAAAAACCTTCCAAGAAAAGATAAATGTCACCGACAGGACTCGAACCTGCACCCTTCTGATTGCCGGTCAGATGCTCTACCGTTGAGCTACGTCGGCTTATCGCAAACCCGCCAAGTTAATCAATATAAATACTAGTGTTTCATTCAATAACTACTGTTTTTTTATTATATTTCACCTGTAAACAACCAACTTTATTATTATGAGAAAGGCTTGTAACGGCTAAATCCCCCAATAGATGGCGTCGAGACAAATTATGTCTACATTTTATTGGTGAAAAATGTTTTGACTTGTCAAATATTTATTAATTGATAAACTAAAAATTTTAAGACAAGATTTTTGTGCATAGCGCAAAGGGTAACAATTATTTTTATAAACAATAATTATTAGCCTGAAACACTCATCAAATTGAAAAAACCTTCCGAGAAAAATAAATGCTCGCCGACAGGACTCAGACTACCACCCTTCAGTTGGTTTAGGTTTAATTACTAACTTCTGATTGCGTTAGGCATCTGACCGGCAATCAGAAGGAGTGCGGGATTCGAGAGTCCTGTCGGCGACATTTCTTTGCGGAAGGTTCAATTCAGATGATGTTCAATGTTTATAAAAATAAGAAAAATATTTTTTAAATATTTTATAAATTTACATAGGCTTAGCATTTATCAAAATCCAATCAGAAATATTACTTTTTTCTGACCTTTCCATTGTTACGTTTAGAAAATATTTAAAATACGAATATGATTTTTAAAGCGGAGAAAAGTATGTTTAATAATTTGTCGTTGCGTTTTTGATTACGTTTATTTACAATCTGTATGTCTCATTTGAAATAAAATAAAATGTATATTTTTCATTATACTATGGCAGCAACAAGCTATTTAATTCGTATTTGAAAAATTTTCAACACATTAAAGCCATCCACCGGCTAAAATTTTAACGAAATCACGCGCTCCTTATGCAGGTGGCGACAAGGTTGAAAATCCCGCTCTACATCGGCCGCATGTTTCGATTTCGGCAAAAAAAAACATCACCAAAATGCGTGTTTTATTCTTTTCTGTAAAGCTCAGACATAATTATTAAAATGTTTTACGGTCATATTCTAAAAAACTTCATTTATCACAATGAACAATGCGAAAATATGGGAAAAAGAGTTCATTTAGTAGAAGATTTTGCGCTTTAAACCTTTTTTTAATGTCTCATACTTTATTTTTTTTCTAAGCTTATAAAAAGACATACCAAAAAAATGGACGGTTAAATGAAAGGCCAAGGTGTGATCTACTTGCAGTATTTAATTCAATTATCTATGATATTTCCAGGCCAACAAATTCTCAAACCGAAAACACACGATTTTGCATTACTTCCCATTGCATCGCCTTAAGAATTTTTCTCATTTGAGTTTGGCATTTCGTTTCAAAGAAACGTAACTCGAATAATTGATGTTTTAGTTTATTAATAACTAGTTGAAGGGCACACAGACACGCCCTCTTCTCACTTCTGTCGGTTTGTCTCTTCAGTGGTTAATATTGGTGAAGTTTAAAAAAAATGAAAACATAGTTAACACCGTGAATAGTTTATTTCACATTTAGTATAAAAATACATAGATATTATATTATTATGAATAGTTACATGGGTAGATAAACTTCAAATTATAAAAGAAATTCGCACAAATCACAAATGGGGTTCATTTCAGTATTTTAGAAAAAAAGTATTAGCACGTAATGCTTTTAATATTGAGATGAAATGTTTGTTAGGTTTAAATCTCAATTTACTATACAACTTTTTTTTAAACATTGGAGTAGCTTATGTCATATCTGAGGATGCTGTGTGGAGGGTCTTTTAGCGGAGAGGAAAGAATGAACATGGATCTTGAACAGATCCATATTTTAGGAAGGAGGAAACATAGAGGCCGGCAAATCGTTTCACAGCCGTGCTGTTGAAACCAAAGAACGAGTCGTAAAAACAACCCGTTCTCATGTGAGACATGTCAACTATGTACAAAACCTACTATGCACTTCTGCCGAAGGGATCAACGATGCTAGTTCCTCAGAGCATCTCCCATTAAAATACCGATAGAACAAGGACAGCATCCCCACCTGACGTCTGCGCTCCAAAGTTTGCAATCCGTTTGTTAAGATAGACGAATGTATCAAACGGACCGCCCGTTTCTGCACTGAGTCAATAGTTTTTATTCAGATATTTTGGAGCTCCCGACGCTCCAGACAAATTCAACTCGCGATTTGTACAGAGTCGCAGTTTTGGACTACTAAAGTATCTACGAATGTTAAACTATTAAAATATTACATTCTTTTAAATAATTACGTTTAAGGATTGGCCAACTTAAAATAAATATTAAAAATTCCCGATCACAGATGGCGTTAATTTCAATATTTTAGAAAATAACACTTTAATCATGAAAAGCCTTTAAATATTGGGATAAAATGTTGCACACGGAAAACGAAATACATTATTGATAGATGTAGATATTTAACCAGTGAATCGCTCGGTTCCTCCCGAAAACCACAATTACTCCTTTCCCCTAGGTCGCCTCCCACTTCAACATCTAAATATTCATGTATGTCTGTCATCATTTTGTATCTAATGTTAGTTTTAATGTAGTTCATCTTCTTAAAAAGAACAAAATGGCGATGACTCCTCACAATCATAATACCAGAGCAAAGCAACTAGACCAGCTAAATGTATCCAAGTGTAATACTACTGCTGGACAAAGCAACAGGATAAGCTAAATGCACCCAAGTGTAATACTACTGCTGGACAAAGCAACTAGACCAGCTAAATGTATCCAAGTGTAATACTACTGCTGGACAAAGCAACAGGATAAGCTAAATGCACCCAAGTGTAATACTACTGCTGGACAAAGCAACTAGACAAGCTAAATGTGCCCAAGTGTAATACTACTGCTGGACAAAGCAACTAGACAAGCTAAATGTGCCCAAGTGTAATACTACTGCTGGACAAAGCAACTAGACAAGCTAAATGTGCCCAAGTGTAATACTACTGCTGGACAAAGCAACTAGACAAGCTAAATGTACCCAAGTGTAATACTACTGCTGGACAAAGCAACTGGACAAGCTAAATGTACCCAAGTGTAATACTACTGCTGGACAAAGCAACTAGACCAGCTAAATGTATCCAAGTGTAATACTACTGCTGGACAAAGCAACAGGATAAGCTAAATGCACCCAAGTGTAATACTACTGCTGGACAAAGCAACTAGACAAGCTAAATGTGCCCAAGTGTAATACTACTGCTGGACAAAGCAACTAGACAAGCTAAATGTGCCCAAGTGTAATACTACTGCTGGACAAAGCAACTAGACAAGCTAAATGTACCCAAGTGTAATACTACTGCTGGACAAAGCAACTGGACAAGCTAAATGTACCCAAGTGTAATACTACTGCTGGACAAAGCAACTTGACAAGCTAAATGTACCCAAGTGTAATACTACTGCTGGACAAAGCAACTGGACAAGCTAAATGTACCCAAGTGTAATACTACTGCTGGACAAAGAAGCTCTGAATTGTTTAGCCATATAATTATGCAAAAACTCCCACTTAGTATCAAACAAAGTAATTAAATCAATAATTGAATTAAGTCCAGCAAAACTTGGCTCAAGGAATTAACAGAAGAAGAACTGACTAGTATTCTTAAAACAACGTCATAGAAGTTACTGGAAATACCCTCCACAAACCTTGAAGTTGAAATATAGAAATTGCTGAAACCCCTTTATTCAAAACCTAGTTCACCTCGGCACAGGATCTACTAGTAAGGAGGACTATGAAAAAATACCATAAAATGTGAAAATTATATAAAAATAAATTAAAACAAAAAAAATTCAAACAAGGGAAGCTTTCGAAACCGGTCAATCATTATTTTAAATTGAAGTGGTTTTAAACAAATCTGTGTGTTCATATTATACATTGGAATGGATTATCGTTACTGCAGGTTCAAAGCTGTGTGTTTTAACATATATACTCGTATATATATTTTTTTGTATTTTTATAAGTTTCTTGAAGGAATTCAGCTGAAATTTATTCAATTTCATATTCCTTGTGTACCGCACGCTAACAAACAAACAATCCTTCTCAATATTTAAAGGCGTTCCGTGCTAAAATATTGAAAATTACGCCATCTGTGAAGAATTTCACGTTAAACCAAAAAAAAAAATTAAAAAAAATTATTGTCAATTACAAAATTGAGCATGATGTATGGCGGTGAGGCATGGAACCGGCAGAAGAAGAATGAAAGTAGATTGAATGCTGTAGAAATGAGATCTCTGAGGCGTACGTGTGAATAAAAAAACACGTAATTGGGTTCCGGAATGACCGATTTCTTAAACAAACAAAAAAAATCGCCTTACGACCAAATTGTACGGACTATCAAAGAAGCTATGCATTTGGTGTATAGGTGGAAACAGGGCGGGACGGTGTTATTTGTTCAGGCCCATCTCCGTTGTTTCTATAACCTTTAATTTGAACTCTGATAAAACCCCTTTACATGGAAGGTTCTTATTTATTTCTTTAGTGAAAAAATATAAAACCGTTGACATTCCAATCAATGTTTAACTCTGCTGTACACTTGAACATTAGAATAGTCTTGGTTTGCGTCAATCTCTTGATTGGTGTTGTAATCGTAAACTTCTGCAACTCCTTGATAAGGGTCAATCTCTTGATTCGTGTTGAATTTTTGCTCAGTTGAAGGCTCCTCGTCTGGTTTAATTCCACCATTGTTAAAAATGTGATCCATCCAGTCGTCGTTAGTTTTCAAACTTCCGACATTAGAATTTATCTCTTGAATTGTGTTGAAATCGTGAACTTCTGCAACGTTTTGATAAGGGTCAATCTCTTGATTTGTGTTGAAATTTTGCTCAGTTGAAGGCTCCTCGTCTGGTTTAGTTCCACCATTGTTAAAAATGTGATCCATCCAGTCGTCGTTAGTTTTCAAACTTCCGACATTAGAATCTATCTCTTGATTTGTGTTGAAATCGTGAACTTCTGCAACGTTTTGATAAGGGTCAATCTCTTGATTCGTGTTGAAATTTTGCTCAGTTGAAGGCTCCTCGTCTGGTTTAATTCCACCATTGTTAAAAATGTGATCCATCCAGTCGTCGTTAGTTTTCAAACTTCCGACATTAGAATTTATCTCTTGAATTGTGTTGAAATCGTGAACTTCTGCAACGTTTTGATAAGGGTCAATCTCTTGATTTGTGTTGAAATTTTGCCCAGTTGAAGGCTCCTCGTCTGGTTTAGTTCCACCATTGTTAAAAATGTGATCCATCCAGTCGTCGTTAGTTTTCAAACTTCCGACATTAGAATCTATCTCTTGATTTGTGTTGAAATCGTGAACTTCTGCAACGTTTTGATAAGGGTCAATCTCTTGATTTGTGTTGAAATTTTGCTCAGTTGAAGGCTCCTCGTCTGGTTTAGTTCCATCATTGTTAAAAATGTGATCCATCCAGTCGTCGTTAGTTTTCAAACTTCCGACATTAGAATCTATCTCTTGATTTGTGTTGAAATCGTGAACTTCTGCAACGTTTTGATAAGGGTCAATCTCTTGATTTGTGTTGAAATTTTGCTCAGTTGAAGGCTCCTCGTCTGGTTTAGTTCCACCATTGTTCAAAATGTGATCCATCCAGTCGTCGTTAGTTTTCAAACTTCCAACATTAGAATCTATCTCTTGATTTGTGTTGAAATCGTGAACTTCTGCAACGTTTTGATAAGGGTCAATCTCTTGATTTGTGTTGAAATTTTGCTTAGTTGAAGGCTCCTCGTCTGGTTTAGTTCCATCATTGTTAAAAATGTGATCCATCCAGTCGTTGTTAGTTTTCAAACTTCCGACATCAGAATCTATGTCTCGAATTGTGTTGAAATCTTGAATAACTGCATACTCTTGATCGACGACAATATTTTGATTGGTGTTGAAGTCTTGAACTTCTTGATTAGGCTCAATCTCTTGATTTTTTTTCTCATCTCTGTCTATATTCTTATTGTCTTCATTTGTATGAAAAATATGTTCTGCCCAGTCTTCGGAGGTGTTCAATTCGATTCCACCCTTTCCACTTACATCTTTATCTTTAATTTCACTAGTTTCTGTAAGTCCTGTTGAAACCGGATCTGAAAAATGTTACATTCTATTAAACTTATCGATTATTGTGGGACTTTGCTGGCATCCGTGCTCGGGAAAAACAAAAAAGTTTGTCCAGAGATGAAATTGGCGGACGACCCAAAAAGAGATTTGTGTTTACACATGTGTTGAGAATGCCAATAGAGTAAAGCTAGAACAAAAAAAAATGGGAAAAGCAGCTGCAGTAGCTGTGCCAGAAAAGACTGGGCTTGAAGAAGTGCAGGGCAGGGACGAATGGAAGCCCCTCGTCAATTAGAAAAATGCGGAAGGAAACATCGAATATAGTAACAGAATAACAGACCTTAATTTTGTATTTAATTACTGGTGACATTACGAACAAAGACACGTTATTGTCTAACAAAGTTATTATTAAATGTGGCGCGAGGAACATAAAACCCTATAATAATATATTATTAATTATTTTTGTGTTTAATTCGTTTCTTAATATTATTTTCTTTTTAAATCATATTTAATAATGCTATTATTAAGTCTGCAAGTATTTTTATTATTGTGACAACTGTTTCAACGTTCAATGCCATTTAAAGTGGTTAGGCTACGGAAAGACGGGAAAGGCTTTCTCAACTAGATTCAAAGAACATCAACGATGTTATAATAATAAGAGCATTTTTTCAAAATCTGCAGAACATCTCTCAGTGAATAATCATGTCCCGCTTGACAAAAACGAGCCCAAACCCTTACATATAGAAAGAAAGGGTCTTAGATGAAATTTGCTTGAACAATTGGAACTTAATAAATGAACGAATGAACCCAATATAACATTAATTAATAAAGTAAGGAAAATTATTTTTTCCCCACTACTCAGTATTTTCACAAGACCTAAACAACCTAATACAAGCCAGAAACTATCACGTAATTATAAATCAATTAAGAAAAAATTGTATTTAATGCGAGAAAAACCTCACAGATTGCAGAATCCATTATCACATTTGGTTTCTTAGTAAATCGGTTTCACCCGTAAAAAATCATTTGAGGCACCATAAAAATTGAAATTGGATAGGGGTAAATAGAACCATATAAATAAGTCGTCTGAACGTGGCCTAACCACAGTTTGATAATGGCCTTGAATGCCGAAACAGCTGTCACAATAATAAATTTAAAAAAAAACTAAAATACACGCAGAACTAAATTATAACATTTTAAAATTTGATTTACGTTAAAATATAAAAATATTCAAATAATACCTTGTGTGAACGAAATAGTGATAGAAATGATTGTCAGTTGTTACCTCCCACATCACGGGTGTGAATGAGATGTAAGGTGCCAATTTTTTTTATCAAACCTGTGGATTTTTCCGAAAAAATCGTTTTTGAAAAAAAATGTATAACTTTAAAAAAATTATCACATAGCTGACGGATTCTGAAATTTACACACTGCCTAATTTTTTTTCGTAGTTTTATGATATTTGGAGGGACACGAATGATAAACCAATTCCGATTCCACGACAATTAATTTAAAGTCACGAGTGACCAGCCTACTGAAAACACGTTGTGTAATTTTCAGGTATTGATTAATTGACAATATTTATTATTAGATCTGTGAATTTTAGTGTACTGGTTTGGGATAACGACTAACCGGGACAACGACTAAACACTACTATACTGGTAAAATCAATACGAATGGTCACATTAATATATAATTCCCCCAAACTGACGAATACGGAACGCTGTATGAGATGACCTATGTACTACGATGTTGCTACGTTCGCTATCTCACCTTTACCAAAGGCGCTTAAAATCTAAATCTTCGGGAATGAATAAAAAATATTGTTTTATTTTTAATAATATGTAATATGCGTCTATTTATGAATAAAATGTTATTTCTTGGCTTTTACTAGTGTTTGTCATGTAATGGAAACACTTTCTCATCACACACGACGACATTTTGGCACTTGTTTATCCAATTATATATGTTATTTTGTTGGAGATAGCATACGACCTCATGCGACGCCTGATAGTTTAATGCTAAATCTGATCGAAGTCAAAGTAAGACAATTAGCGTATATTTTGCTTGCCAACTTTGCGAGGTATACAACGTGTCTATGTTTCTTTGTAATGTCATTGCTAATAAACACATGTTGAGAGTGAGAATCTGAAATCAATTTTTTTTTTAATATTTACTCACTGTGAAACATGTCATCTGAATTTTTTGAACATTCTTCAGTCTGATCTGGCATGAACATTCGGTCTGGTTGAGCAAATATTTCATCGCAGACAGTTTTTGAATGTTTAGAGTTCTCTCGTTTTGGCTCTGATTTCATTCCACTATTTTCTTCAACAGGACTTGTCCCAGCAGTTTTCTTTTTATTTGACTCTTCCATGTATTTATTTAAATCATTTTCTGTTAAAATAGTTGTTTCATCGTTTTTCTTTATTTCTTTGTCGTCCATTTTAACAATGTCTGTGGAGTCAGCAGGAAAACCTGAAAACATATTTCAATAAAAAACAAAAACATTTTTTGGAACAAGTCAAATAAAAAAAATATGATTAAGGTCATTTGGAAGGATATGCTATGAAGTGTTCAGGAGAGATTTGATTCCAATTGATAGATCAGGTTTCTATCACTGAAAAATCGTCTGCATGGTGGAGAATTATGTTGGTAGTACAAGAGTCGAAGTCAATTATGTAACGTTTGTTTAAGTAACACAAATGAAACACGAATAAGCTCCAATAGGTCATTAAAATAAATTGAATTAAGTAACGATTGCAAGGATTGTGTGGCGAGGAAGAGGTATATAGCGTTCAATCCACCCTACTCAAGGCTGCAGTAAATCGCGGAATTGTTAAGTTACCACACAAAAACTGTCACATGTAGCTATTGGGAGTAGAAACAGCTGTGGGAAATGTGAAGACAGTGAAGAAACACCCATTCACCCTTGGTGCCAATGTCCCACCTTGATGAGGAGAAGGTTCAGATACACAATGAATTGAATTTCATTCATTGGAAAGAGACATGGCTAAACATCGAATGAAAATCCTGCTGAACTCCATCAAAGGGACTGGACTGCTGTCAAAGGAATAAAGTAAAACATGGTATAGGTATCATAGTACAATGGGCACAAAAGCCTGAGAGCTAATCAGAGTCAAAATTCTATAATTTTTAGGTATTATGACGCTCAAAATAGCATTTTTGAGATGATGTTTGAATGTAAATGAAGCAAGAATAGGTGACGCAGTGGGGAGGAAATCAACAATACAACTGCCTAAAGAGATGCCATTTTCATATTTATGAAATAAATCAGCTATCAAATGATTAAAAACGTAATTAACTTGATCACAATTAGTAGTTTTTACCTGGTCTCCACACCCAAAATCCATTCACTAACTTGAATTTCCCATGAACATTATTTGGATTGATTGGTTGGGTTCCTTGGTTATCTTGTCCCACTTCTTTTATTTGATCTGTGTCAACACTTTCAATGATTTCTGGTTCCTGATCTGTGTAAACTTCTTGACTTTTGTCAACTTCTTGATTTGTTGTGTTTGTTTCGACGCCAGGGACAGCGTTATGATTTGTATTTTTAAGGCCACCTTGTTCTGTTTTTGTTTCTTGAGGCGCGTTGAAATCAGGAGTAGTCATTGTTTCATATTTTTCAATGTCATCAAGGTATTCCATCCATTTTTCTAGCCCAGTGTTTTGAGTTGTGCTAAGATCTGGATTTTTATTAACCTCTATATTTGTATTATAAAAAGGAATTGGGTTAATCTTTTGAGGTATGTTAGAAGTAGGGATATTCAGTGTTTCATTCTTTTCAATGTCATCTAGGTAATCCATCCATTTATCAAGTTTTTGATCCGTGTCAACATCAGTATTTTTGTGAATCTCTTGGTATGTGTTGCCAATAGGATTTTTGTCGATCTGTTGATTTGTGCCAACCTCTTTATTTGTATTATCGAAAGGATTTAGGTTAATATTTTGAGGTGTTTCAGTAGGAATATTCAGTTTTTCATTCTTTTCAATTTCATCTAGGTAATCCATCCATTTATCAAGTTTTTGATCCGTGTCAACGTCAGTATTTTTATGAATCTCTTGCTTTGTGTTGCCAATAGGATTTTTGTCGATCTGTTGATTTGTGCCAACCTCTTTATTTGTATTATCGAAAGGATTTAGGTTAATATTTTGAGGTGTTTCAGTAGGAATATTCAGTGTTTCATTCTTTTCAATATCATCTAGGTAATCCATCCATTTATCAAGTTTTTGATCCGTGTCAACATCAGTATTTTTGTGAATCTCTTGGTATGTGTTGCCAATAGGATTTTTGTCGATCTGTTGATTTGTGCCAACCTCTTTATTTGTATTATCGAAAGGATTTAGGTTAATATTTTGAGGTGGTTCAGTGGGAATATTCAGTTTTTCATTCTTTTCAATTTCATCTAGGTAATCCATCCATTTATCAAGTTTTTGATCCGTGTCAACATCAGTATTTTTATGAATCTCTTGCTTTGTGTTGCCAATAGGATTTTTGTCGATCTGTTGATTTGTGCCAACCTCTTTATTTGTATTATCGAAAGGATTTAGGTTAATATTTTGAGGTGTTTCAGTAGGAATATTCAGTGTTTCATTCTTTTCAATATCATCTAGATAATCCATCCATTTATCAAGTTTTTGATCCGTGTCAACATCAGTATTTTTGTGAATCTCTTGGTTTGTGTTGCCAATAGGATTTTTTTCGATCTGTTGATTTGTGCCAACCTCTTTATTTGTATTATCGAAAGGATTTAGGTTAATATTTTGAGGTGTTTCAGTAGGAATATTCAGTGTTTCATTCTTTTCAATATCATCTAGGTAATCCATCCATTTATCAAGTTTTTGATCCGTGTCAACATTAGGCTTTTTGTCAATCTCTTGGTTTGTGTTGTCAAAATGATTTTTTTCAATCTCTTGGTTTGTGCTGTCAATCTCTTGGTTTTTGTCAATCTCTTGGTTTTTGTCAATCTCTTGGTTTTTGTCAATCTCTTGGTTTTTTTCAATCTCTTGGTTTTTGTCAATCTCTTGGTTTTTGTCAATCTCTTGGTTTTTGTCAATCTCTTGGTTTGTGTTGTCAAAAGGATTTACGTCAATCTCTTGATTTGCATCAACACCTGGATTTTTGTTCCCCTCTTGGTTTGTGTCAAGGTCCTGATTTATGGGAATCTCTTGATTTGTATCAGTCTCTGCAACAGTCGTGTCTATTCCTGGAGGTTTATCATATAGTTGAGTGGTTGTAACAACACTTGGATAAACGACAGCTGGAATTGGAACAACAAACGGATTTCTAACACCTGGATTCGCATTGTGCCAAGATGCCGAATGTTGACCACGAGGCCACTGACCATGAACCCAATGAATCCGCTGACCCTGATGTTCAAGCTGACCGTGCTTCCAGTGAGGCCACTGACCGTGATGTTCATGCTGAGCATGTTTCCAGTGAGGCCACTGACCGTGATGTTCATGCTGACCATGTTTCCAGTGAGGCCACTGACCGTGATGTTCATGCTGACCATGTTCCCAGTGAGGCCACTGACCGTGATGGGCTCCCTCACTAGCGTGGTGGTCACCGCCGCGGTGGTGATCATGTCTCCACCCAGGTTTCCAACCTGAAAAACGTTAAAATTTATGATTCCTCGCGATGTTTTAATTTGACTTCAATGTTGGATCAAATTTCAAGTTGGGCTGGTCGTTGGAAGTCAAGCACAACGGTCATCATTTTTTAACTAAAAGCTGAAGGGCCGAGAACAGGCGATGTTAAAAAACTGAATCTAACCAATTCTGTTGAGAATGTTGAATCATAAGACTTCGGGTCGTTAAATTTTCACAGCTTATTCTGACTTCAATTTCAAGGTTATTTTGAATATTTTCACCTCACTGCGTCATTTCCGAGTAACTGTGCGATTTCTATAAAGAGTAGCCTGCCACCTGCATTTTATTTATTTTGCTTTTATTAATAATTAAAACTCTCAAAATGAAACATGAAACCAAAAAGACACAGAAAAGAAAAATACGTCGATAGCACCTGGGACTCGAACCCGGGACCTTGCGCTTTAATCAACTGAGCTACGGCTACCCCAATCATCTTCAATTAAATCCCGTATATTTTTGACTGCTACCTTTTTATCATTACTACAATATTCTACCCGAATTTATTTACAGTTTTTTTTGGATGGTGTCTTGGATATACCTATACTATATTGACACCTGTTGACCTTTTCTGTGTCTTTTCAGTTTCACGTTTCATTTTGAGAGTTGTTCATATTATCTTCAATGATTAAAAAATATATTACAACGAGGCTAATAAGCTTCAATAAGTTATAAAAATAATAAATTATTTACTTTTTGAAACATTTACAGACATTATTTATTTAACAATTATTATATCATAAAAAGCAATGGGGTGTATACAGGTATTATTTATTGAGGGCGCTGCGATCGTTTAAAATGTTTTAAATGGCAACACAAAGATAGCTCATAGGGAAATCAAAGGAACTTAAAAAAAAACGCAATGGTCCAAGTGGACATTTCTTACTTTAACCAAACGGTCTTTAGAAATCTGTGGTACTTTCCGAAAGGAGATGATTCCATATAATATTCTCATTTAATGGAAGCAATCTTCCCAACAAGCCCTTCATTGATATGCTTGGTGTAACCTTAAGTGACCAGCTCAGGTATGGGGGCTCCGTCGAAGCCAGACTAAAGTTAGCCTTTCAGATGCTGGCCGTATTGCACAGAGCCCGCAGATACTGCAGACAGTACACAACTGCTGACCCTGTACAAATCACAAGTGCGCCCCACTGTAGAATTTGGCAGCCACCTCTGGTCGGTAGTCCCACGATATCGGAAAAAACCCTTGACTGTGCGAAAACTGGCGGTCTGTTTAATAGATTCGCTTATCTTAACAAATGGATTGCAATCTTTGGAACACAGACGTGGAATGGTGCATTTGTTCTACCAGTATTAACTCACTGCTTCAGCGTCATTGATCCCTTCGGCACCGGTGCATAGTTGAGAAACACGCCAAACGCCCGCCCAACATTTGTACACGGTTGACATTTGTCATATGAGAATGGGTCGCTTGTACGAGTCGTTCTCGTGTTCAACAGCTTTTCTGTGGAATGACCTGCCGGACTCTGTGTTGCCTCCCTCCTACAACACGGGTCTCTTCAAGACCCAGGTACACTCATATCCTCAAATAATTAAAAAAAACACACAGAATCCCCAAAGATGACATAGGGCCCGTGGGAAACTATTTTGCTCAGGACCTCCTGTGTGGAGTAACTGTAAAAAAAAACACTCAGGCTTCAATGGAGCGTCTCCGACCTCTGCAAACACCCACTTGAGCGTCAAGCATTCTTTTCCACGTCCATCCACTCTACGCATTATTAATATTTTAGAAATCCTGGAAGGAAATGGACGTCACAGAAATAAAATAAATTATTACACTTACTATGCAGTGTCGAGTCGTCGTCATCATGGTTTTGTACCAAATTAACCAGCACATTCACAGCCGACGAAGATACCACCACATGGAAGTTTGTTGCGGTCGTGTCCGTCTGTCCAAAGTGAGCTCAATATAGAGTCAATAACCACCTAATTGCCAGTTCTGCCACTCTTAAATAACACACACCGACGAGGAACACAAGACAAAATTTGACATTTTTCTGCAACACTTCAACTATCAGTCTACTTTATTAACCAATAGGATGCATGATCTGGCAACAAGTTTGGAGGTATTGTTGATATATTTTCTGACTCCATTTATACAGTAAAGCGTCATCTATACCGCCATCTTGATGAATCCCTCAACTAATTATTCTAACGTAGATAGTGTAGTGTGTTTATAATATATATATAGTATTGTTCTATGGGGGTAAATTTTCAGACTTGGCTGGTTCGCCGAAAACGACCGTGCGCCCTATCCATTTAAAACAACTCGAGGTTCGTTTTCGCGAGACACGAAATTCACTATTTTCCCCACGGTCCTGTCTCGCGAAAGAAGACCGAACCGCCCGAGGAGTTTAGAACACCGCGAGGGTCAATTTGCCCGGACAACTACTTAAAATGAATGTCGCATATGACGTTGTGATGTCGTATATGATGTTGAAAATGTGGGGTAAAAATCTGGGGAAAAATGTGATCTATAGTCCGGAAACTACTGAAAATTTTGTATCGACGATACGGAACGATTTCCATCTGTCGGCAAGAAATAGAACTAACGTTAATTCAGTAAGAAAAAATCAAATCCGTTCGAGTTCGGCGTTGGTTCTATTCTCAACCGCAAGATTCGTTCGATTTGTTCGCGATATTTGGCGCCGTTTTCAATAATCATTAGAGTTTCGCACCCGCCATTTTAGTGAGGGAGGGTCGCTCAAAAAGTTCGCTAGAAAAATAATCAATTAATTTTCTGTTTTATTATAAAAAATTTAATATTCCGTTTTTTTATCAGAAAATCAGTCGGGAGGTCGGAACGAACGTTCGCTTCGCCGAGTCACGTTTCTAAAATAAAGATGTAATGAATTTTATCGATTTCTCCTTACGTTTATGGTTATAAAAATATAATTATTACGAAAAAAGCGCCGGCGTTCGTGAATTCGAAACGCGGATGCTCGACCGATGACATTTCAAAAAAATTTTTTTAAAAACAGACGGTTTTTAATTTTGATATTAAAATTTACGTATTTTTTCCGTGTTTTTTTTTCATTCAAAATTAGTACTAACTATTTGAGTGATCCTCATCATTTAAAGACAGTGTAGCAACTGAAAAGAACACATTTTCCCGATGCATTTATTCGAAAATAATTACTGGGTAGGTACTGAAAACTTTCCGACAAATACTAAGGTACCTACATATAGCGATATTATGAATTGATTCTTTTCAACGTACGAGAAATAGGTTGCAGAAATTGAAATCGCTGTTTAATAAATATTTATTTTGAATAGCGCCATTTTTTTTTAAATGGACAAAATACACAGAATCCGAAAAGCGTGTAGATCTGTTTCGAGATTGACATAATATATTTATTTTTTTGTTGCTTCTAAATGGGTAATAACTTGCGTATAAAATTATAAATTAATGGATTTCTCCCAGGAGCACAGAAAATCAAACAGCTGTATATTTTATAAATAATTCATTTTGATATTCTATTTCTTTTGTAATATATCTGACATTGGTATCAAAATACGCGTATTGACGTAGCGGATCCGGGCATCTCGGTGAAAATTTGAGCATTCAATTTTTGGCGCTCTTTTGCGAGAAAAGGCTAATATTGAAAGCATTTTTTTGTTTCTTTTCTATAAATACTCAATACGGGTAGTGGTAGAGTAGGCATAGGGTAGAAGTAAGTTAGATATAGGGTAGGGATAGGGGTAGGGGTAGATGTAGGAGTAGGGGAAGGGGTAGAAGTAGCCGATATGGGTATCAAACTGAGCGTCGCCACCTACGCAACCTGATTTGGGCAATTAAAAATTTTGCAACAAACTCCTAGGCCCCATTTCTCGAATAAAGGTAACATTGAAAGTTTTTTTCTTCTTCTTTTCTTTACACACTTAATCGTGGTAGTCGTAGAGTAGGAGTTGAGTAGATGTAGGGTAGATGTAGGGTAGGAGTTGGGTAGTCGTAGGGTAGGAGTTGGGTAGATGTAGGGACAATTTTTTCTCTGATTTTTTTAAAAATTTATGTAGCGCTGTTTTTTTACTTTCCCTTTGAACTTAGCAGTTAGCTCCAAAGCCCCATTTTGCGAGATGTGGCTCATATTTTTAAGGGAAAATATTACGCAAAACACATTTATTAAAATAAAATCACTAGGGGTGGGGTGGGGGTCGGGGAAGGAATAGGGGTAAGAGCAGGGGTAGGGGTAGGGGTAGGGGTAGTTTTAGCCGATATGGGTATCAAACTGAGCGTCTCCACCTACGCAACGAGATTTGGGCAATTAAAATTTGGCAACAAATTCCTAGGCCCCATTTGTCGAGATAAAGCTAACATTGAAAGCTTTTTTCTTTTCATTTTCTTTAAATACTTAATAGTGGTAGTCGTAGGGTAGGAGTTGGGTAGATGTAGGGTAGGAGTTGGGTAGATGTAGGGTAGGAGTTGGGAAGATGTAGGGTAGGAGTTGGGTAGATGTAGGGTAGGAGTTGGGTAGATGTAGGGTAGGAGTTGGAGTAGGAGTTGGAGTAGGAGTTGGAGCAGGAGTTGGAGTAGGAGTTGGAGTAGGAGTTGGAGTAGGAGTTGGAGTAGGAGTTGGAGTAGGAGTTGGAGTAGGAGTTGGAGTAGGAGTTGGAGTAGGAGTTGGAGTAGGAGTTGGAGTAGGAGTTGGAGTAGGAGTTGGAGTAGGAGTTGAAGTAGGAGTTGGAGTAGGAGTTGGAGTAGGAGTTGGAGTAGGAGTTGGAGTAGGAGTTGGAGTAGGAGTTGAAGTAGGAGTTGGAGTAGGAGTTGGAGTAGGAGTTGGAGTAGGAGTTGGAGTAGGAGTTGGAGTAGGAGTTGGAGTATGAGCTGGAGTAGGAGTTGGAGTAGGAGTTGGAGTAGGAGTTGGAGTAGGAGTTGGAGTAGGAGTTGGAGTAGGAGTTGGAGTAGGAGTTCGAGTAGGGGTAGGAGGGTGAGTATAAATATTTTTCTCAATATTCGTTTTAAAAATTATTTTCAACACACACACTCCTTGCTTCATTCACATTTAAACACACATACACAACTATTCATAACCAATTGCAGCTCTGCAATGGGCAAAACCTAGTATATATATATTAATGCTCTATTCGTCACTTTTTTCAGACTTCGCCAGCCAGTCAAAAATCGACCCAAGCGCCCTATCCACGCGAAACACCTTAAGGTTCGTTTTCGCTCAAATTTTGAGGTGTCATTTTTTGTATGGGAAAATATAGCACCTGTAGTCTCGCGAAAGTCGACTGTACTCCCGTAGAGTTTAGAACACCGCAAGGGTCCCATTGGCTGGCCAAGTCTGAAAAGATTACACCATCGAGTCAGCCGCGCGTCACGTAAAAATGTGGGGAAAAAAATTAAATATCTGGAAAAATGTGAAAAACATGTCTCTTCACGGGAAAGCGTAATCCATAAAAAATACTCGCGGGGAAGGATAAATAATTGGACAACATTTACTAAAACAGATTTCGGAAGGTTAATAATCGGTCAGTTCGGCCGCATTTCTTGAAAAAAACCCCAGGATAATCCATCAAACTTTTGACATTTCCAAAATCGTCATGAAACGACATATTATCGATTAAAAGGAAAAAAAAAAATTTTTTACTAGCGACCGTAGCGGTCGGCACTAGAACTACAGTGAAATCCGTAAGGAAAAATTAAAAAAACTAATCGAATTTGGCGGTAATTCAAATTTCATCGCAAAGAAATTCTCCCCGTAATATACCGACAGTTTCCTTTGAAAACGTTCCATATTAAGTGATCACGAAAAACAGACACCGACCAAAAAACGTAGACACAAAATATTAATTAATTTTTGTAATATAATTAAATGTTTTTTTTCGAATAAGTTTTTTTCCGAAAATCGAAAAGGTCCGTCTCGGCGAACGTTGGGGTAGAAAAAATATATTTTTCAAATAAAGATTTGTCGATTTTTTTTCAGTTTTTCATTTATTAATTACGAATAGACTGTCGGCGTTTGCGAATTCACAAAGTACACCCTCCAACAATGTCATTACCAAAAAAGTCACGTTTTATTTTTATGTTGTTGTTAAATTTTATTAATTTATTTGAAATGAATACGTTAATTTGTTCGATAGTGTACATATTTAAAAGAAAATGGCGGACAAGATGGTGGCACTTACGATGTTGCCAGTGAGAAGAAAACATTTACCCCATCGAATTTATTCGAAAATAGTTATTGGGTAGGTACTGAGCACTTTTGGCTAAATAATTAAGTACTACCGATACGATATCATGACTTGATTCTTTTACATATGAAATACATTAGAGGAACTAAAATCGCTGTTTTTTTGATAAATATTTATTTTAAATAGCGCCATTTTTTTTAAACGGACCAAATAGACAGAATACGAAGAGCTGTTTCGAGATTGACATAATATATTTATTTTTTTGTTGCTTCTAAATGGACAATAACTTGCATATAAAATTACAGATTCATGGATTTTTGCCAGGAGCACAGAAAATCTAAGAGTGAGATATTTTTATAAATAATTCATTTTGATATTCTTTTTCTTTTGTAATATATCTGATATTGGTATCAAAATACGCGCATTGACGTAGCGGATCCGGGCATCTCGGTGAAAATTTGAACAGTTAAATCTTGGCTCTCTTTTGCGAGAAAAGGCTAATACTGAAAGCTTTTTTCTGTTTCTTTCCTATAAATACTCAATAAGAATAGCGGTACAGTAGGGATAGGGTAGATGTAAGGGAGATATAGGGTAGGGATAGGGGTAGAAGTAGAAGCAGGAGTAGGGGTAGGGGTACGGGTCGCCGATATGGGTATCAAACTGAGCGTCTCCACCTACGCAACGAAATTTGGGCAATTAAAAATTTGGCAACAAACTCCTATGCCCCATTTGTTGAGATGGAGCTAACATTGAAAGTTTTTTCTTTTTATTTTCTTTAACTATTTAATAGTGGTAGTCGTAGGGTAGGGGTTGGGTAGATGTAGGGTAGGAGTTGGGTAGATGTAGGGTAGGAGTTGGGTAGATGTAGGGTAGGAGTTGGAGTAGGAGTTGGAGTAGGAGTTGGAGTAGGAGTTGGAGTAGGAGTTGGAGTAGGAGTTGGAGTAGGGGTAGGAGGTTGAGTATAAATATTTTTCCAAATATTCGTTTTAAAAATTATTTTCAACACACACACTCCTTGCTTCATCCATATTACAACACACATACACAACTATTCATAACCAATTGCAGCTCTGCAATAGGCAAAACCTAGTATATATTAATGCTCTAACTTTTCGATTTTCAGACCACGCTATCCAAGCAAAATTCGACCCAAGCGCCCTATCCATTCGAAACACCTTAAGGTTCGTTTTCGGTCAAATTTCAATGTCCGTTCCAGACCTGTCTCGCGAAAGTCGACTAACCGCCCGCCGAGATTAAAACACCGCAAGGCTCATTTTGGCGGGCAACAAATTCAGAAAACCGAAGTTAGCCGCGGATCGAAACTCGCATTCTTAAGGAAACTACTGAAAATTTTGTATCGAAAATAGTGATCGATTATGGTTTCCAACTGTCGGCGAGAACTAAAACTAGCGTTAATTAAGTAAGGAAAAATTCAAATCCGATCGAGTTTTGCGTTGGTTCTATTTTCAACCGCAATCTTCCAACCCGCCGTGTGGCGCTGCTCGAGTTTCATTCGAGTTTCCAGCGATCTTTTACCCTACGTGTTGCCAGTGAAAGAAAAATAATAGACTCGCCGAGTATATATTTAAAAACTACGTACAAAAGGTAAAATCGGATCTCTCGGCGGAAAATTATCTTCTACTTTTACCGTCTCCCTCGAAATTACATAATCCTTTATTTAGACGAATCGGAGAGCTTAACTAAATAGATAATCGCTTTTAAAAACCACGTAGGAAGTTTTGAAAATCGCGACATATACAACAACACATGGAAAAACTTCCACAATAATCGTTCAAACTTTTGACAGTTGGGAAATATAAAAAAAAGCGCCATTTCGTTCCGTCCCGCCCGCTCTCATATTGCATAATTTTTCTTAGAGAATTTTCCATAGATTGTATGCAAATACAAAAGTACCTACGCGAGAATGTTATCTAATAAAGCATTCGAATTTAATTTCCGGGTAGGTAGGTACCCAAGTATTTAGAGCAAACTAACGTAATAGTATGGAAAAAATGCTTTGAAGGTTTAATAATATTTAAAATGAACGAATTTCTTGAAATAAAATTACGAGTTTTTTTTAATGCGTAGGCGATTTTACACGGCGCCATTATTAATACTGACCTTACTAATATTGTAATACTAATTTGAAATATACAAGGAACAAATAATTCGGTGAACGAAAAAAATCGATAAAAATTCATTTATTGATAGAAAACGACAATTTTTTGTATGATTTTTTAAAAAATTTATATAGCGCTGTTTTTTTTACTTTCCCCTTGAACTTAGCAGTTAGCTCCAAAGCCCCATTTTGCAAGATGTGGCTCATATTTTTAAGGGAAAATATTACGCAAAACACATTTATTAAAATAAAATCACTAGGGGTGTGGTAGGGGTCGGGGAAGGAATAGGGGTAAGAGCAGGGGTAGGGGTAGGGGTAGGGGTAGGTTTAGCCGATATGGGTATCAAACTGAGCGTCTCCACCTACGCAACGAGATTTGGGCAATTAAAAATTTGGCATCAAATTCCTAGGCCCCATTTGTCGAAATAAAGCTAACATTGAAAGTTTTTTTCTTTTCTTTTTCTTTAAATACTTAATAGTGGTAGTCGTAGGGTAGGAGTTGGGTAGATGTAGGGCAGGAGTTGGGTAGATGTACGGTAGGAGTTGGGTAGTAGTAGGGTAGGAGTTGGGTAGATGTAGGGTAGGAGTTGGAGTAGGAGTTGGAGTAGGAGTTGGAGTAGGAGTTGGAGTAGGAGTTGGA
>JAHDVE020003606.1:161235-194887 GCA_022606495.2 Halesus radiatus | reverse complement strand
GAATTGCCTCAAAATGGAACACGGCTAGATGTCGAAAACGCCGCGTGCGTACGTAGTGTTATTATTTTTTAGGTTTAAAAAAATAGTAATATTAAATAAAAATTAAAAAGAAAAATACATATCTTAAAAAAGGCACAGCTTTTTAGCCTTTATGGACTGCACGCCACTGGTAGTTAAATACCCCTTTCTCCGATCTCCCCGTTTCAAGTTCAATATTATAAGACATGTTGTGGGTAAGGGTTTCCTTCCCAAATTTTCCCATTCTAATTGGTGAGTGAAATATGTTCATATTTCCTCCCCAATTTCCACAAATTAAGGCTGAACAGTTAATAAATCAATTTTTGAACGATTGCGAGCGGTCTCCACTCTATTGAAATCAGTTCTTATTTGGATTTATTGTTTCCCCCCACTCCTTCAGTATATACCTTACCTCAGAGCTTCGTGGATTCATTCTGAAGAATCGTTATCATTATTTGCCTACTTCAGTATACGCTTACTGCTTCAGGTAAGGGAATTTCATTTAGGTCAAGATCATTAGTTTCCATTTTTCCCCCGTGGACCCCTTTACCACTCTTTTAATTTTCATTTAGGTCAAGATCATTAGTTTCCATTTTTCCCCCGTGGACCCCTTTACCACTCTTTTAATTTTCCGTGGACCCCCCCCCTCCCCAGCCTGTCTGTCCAAAACGTTAGTACAATACTGAATAAGTGGTATTTATTCACTGCGCGATGCTTTGCTGCTGATATGAAAAATTGTAAAAACTGAACATGAACGTGCTTGCTTGGACGCGATTAGCTTTGTGCGCAGTAGGCTTGTCGAGCGAAACTTTCTAAGGTTCTTTACTATACGTACGGTCTAGGTGAACTCCGATCCGTGGACCCCCCTTTACATTTCATGAACCCCCTTTTTTTCTCCCTGTCATGGACCCCCTGTAAATTTGTATGGACCCCCAGGGGTCTGTACGGACCACTTTGGGAACCTATTGTCTAGATGGAGTCCGTAGAGTTAAAAAAATCTGACTTTAAAAGCAGGCAAACCTTGAGGGTTCTGCAATCGTTAAAATTGTTTTAAATGACAACACCAAGATGGCTCATAGGAATATTAAAGTAAGTTTACAATGAGCACAATGCTCCAAATGCACATTTATTACTTTAACCAAATAACCGTATTCAGAAATTAGTGGTACTTTCCGAAAGGAGATGATTCTACATCATATTCTCATCTGGAATATGGAATTTTGGGATGGGGCTCTACTGCATCAAATTACATGAAACCACTATATAAAATTCAGAAATGCATCATAAAAACCATTTTAAAAGTCCCCATAAGGACGTCAACAATGGAAGTTTTTAAACATTTCGTATTATTCAAAAAATATTCAAAGTAAGTATTCAAAAAATCTTTGTCAAAAATGTTCTGGTTCATCATCTTAAAAAGGACAAACTGGCTATGACTTCTCATAATCATAATACCAGTGCAAAGCAACTAGATAAGCTAAATGTACCTAAGGGTAATACTACTTTTGGACAAAGAAGTTCTGAATTTTAGCGATAAAATTATACAACAAACTCCCACTTAGTATGAAACAAAGTAATTCAATCAATAATTGCATTAAGTCCTACAAGATTTGTCTGAAGGAATTAACAGAAGAAGAATAGACTATTATTCTCAAAATAACATCATAGAAATTATTGGAAATACCCAAATCGTGAAGTTGAATTATAGAAGTCGCTGAAACCCCTTTATTCACAACCTGGTTCGCCTCAGCACATGATTTCCTAGTGAAGAGGACTATGAAAAAACTTTTATAATATAGATTTTTTTTTACACTAATACCTTACCTTAAAATGTTAAAATTATATAGAAATTAATCAATAAAAAATATTTTAAGACAATTTTAGATAAATTTTTTTTAACGCTTTACAAGGAATATATAATTACACGAAAAATCGATTTTATTGTATTTTCGGAATGCGTGTATTAAAATACCTATTTATTAGATGTTAATTCAAAATAAAACTATATCTAACTCACATATCAAAAGTATTATTTTTAAAGCATATATACATGCAATCGAGTTATTTTGTTTTGGATTGTTTTTTTAAAACGAACTGTCAAACTCAAATGTAACTTTTTTTAATGTATAAAACAATTTCAAGGACAAATTGAGTAGTTTAATGGTACCATAGTAATGAAAAAAAATTGTTCCACCTTAATCTTATTAAATGTCTACATTCAGTTATACAGCAATGGATGTAAATTAAGCACCTGCAGGATTGTCCGAAAACTGAAACTTTTTCTGATTTTAAGGCGTAGTTAAATAATGCAATAAATTTTTCCAGAAATTAGCCTCACAAACACACCCCGAGTTGCGATTTTACGAATTATTGCATTAGATTTAATTTTAAGTATGCAAGCGTGTATCAACACGTACCCGACAGACTTTATCTGGCGATTCGTTGTCACCTTGCACAAAACATCGATAAAGGTTTTATCGATAATGTCGGTAACTTGTCATCGTTCCTGAGCAAGACTTCAGATCTCCAAAGAAACAATAACAGTTCATGTTGACAAAAATAAGCACATTTAGTCGATGTGAACTGTTTTTTGTTAGTTAGCGATCTGCAGTTAAACTGTTTTGGAAGGAGGTCAAAAAGTCCCGGAATGATCCTGAAAGCAGATGTATGGAAGTAATAAAATCGAAAGATGGAAAAATGTTAACAAATGGGAAAGAAATTAAAGGAAATACTTTGAAGAGATTTTTGAACAAAAAGTTGTCCAAAGAAGCGAAGCTAGCAGTCACACAATGGAGTGCTGATACCAACCCTGATGTATGGCAGTGAGACATGAAATTGGCAGAGGAAGGATAAAAGTAAACCGAAGGCCGTAGAAATGCGATATCTGAGGCGAATGAGATTCGTGAAGAATGCAAGTCCGATGTAAGCGTAATGAGTAAGATTAAGAAAGGGACGCTTATATGGTTTGAGCATGTAGAGCGAATGAACGAAGAAAGGAGTATAAAAGTAATATATGACGCGAATGTGAATGGAAAAGGAAGCCGGGGACGCCCGAGGAAGACATGGCACGATCAAGTGAATCAAATACTTGAGTCGGAATAATAGAAGAGAATGTATGAGACGATGTATTAATGCGAATTAAGCAACAAGTGCATGCCAATATCGAGTTGTTTGGGGGTCCGTACTCTCTGCCCACCCCTGCGGAGAAACGGCGTGATGGTTAGTTAGTTAATACAATAATAATTTTTGATGCTACCTACCGCATGCGACTGAAATTTAGTAACTACATATGAATAGTTATATAACTTCTCATAGGTCCCACTCAATCCACTCCCTTTTTATCTTTCATATCTCAATGACTGCTTACTTTTCTGATATCAGATAAGCTCCTGTTAAGCATTCATATGTTTTTTGTAATTTATGTAAAGTACTTTAAGTAATTTGTTGTTTTTTAAAGCGTGGCGAAGCTGGTCAGTGGGCTAAGAATTGGTAAATGTATAACATTAATGGATCGACGCATGTCCTCGATAAGAGCGTAATAAACAATCCCGCACGGGACTTCTCGGGGGTACTCTAAATAACGAATAAGGGAAACACAATGGAAATGAAAGACATGTTTGAAAAAAGATAATACATCACCTTTTCTCTTGATAGACTGAAAGGTTTCACTAGAACGGTCCCCTGTAATAAAACATCAGAGCGAAGGTTTGAATCCCTGGATATTAAATCATCCTAGGGAAATCTAGGCATAATAGTTACCCAGATATTTTGAAGCGAATGTAAAGTTAGGTCCTAGCGATATGTAATGAAACGAATATATTTTCGTTTTACAAAGCGCAAGCGCAGGTGAAAGAAACGTTTTAAACAGTGAGAATTCATAATCTCAATGTATTATTCAAATCCCTAATTGACTTGCACCTCCCAGGAAATGATTTCCTTACTCAACTCATGATCAAAGAACCAATTAACCGAATCATTACTCATATATAATTTTTTTAATTGTTACTCAAGCAGTTCGAGGCATGCATTCAGTTGCTATAAATCAGGAGAAAGAAAAATAAAGCAATAAATCCTTCAAAATTGCCCTCCGAAAATGCCAACACTCTGAAAACAAATGGATGGTATAGCTACAGGTAAATAATTTTAAAGAGATTCTTGCTTATGTAGTGCACACCGATAATGGCTCAAATTGATTAAAAATAGTTTGGAACACCCGCCCGCAGCCCTCTCACCCCTCAGAAATCCCATGATACAGTACACCGCTACGCAAGAATCATTTTAAAATGTTTATACTGTATGTGTATTGTTATGCAAAGATTAGACAAAAAAATAAAATTGTTAGAATAATCTTTTTCACGCTAATAAAAAATATTCAAGAGCGCTTCATCAACAGATATAGCCGTTTATGTAGTTAACTAATAAAAAATATTCAAGAGCGCTTCATCAACAGATCTAGCCGTTTATGTAGTTAACTAATAAAAAATATTCAAGAGCGCTTCATCAACAGATATAGCCGTTTATGTAGTTAACTAATAAAAAATATTCAAGAGCGCTTCATCAACAGATATAGCCGTTTATGTAGTTAACTAATAAAAAATATTCAAGAGCGCCTCATCAACAGATATAGCCGTTTATGTAGTTAACTAATAAAAAATATTCAAGAGCGCTTCATCAACAGATATAGCCGTTTATGTAGTTAACTAATAAAAAATATTCAAGAGCGCTTCATCAACAGATATAGCCGTTTATGTAGTTAACTAATAAAAAATATTCAAGAGCGCTTCATCAACAGATATAGCCGTTTATGTAGTTAACTAATAAAAAATTATTACAAATATAGAAAAACGAACTTTTCTCGACTAGCAAGGCTTGATCTTGTATCCCACCGCTTTTTATGAGAAAACTCGTAAAGCGAGATGTCCCAGCAGCAGTAGTCAATGTGCTGGCAATTTGGTATTGGCAACAGAAAAATTATATCCATTGTGCGGGAGCTTATCCTAGACTCCTATTCCTTAAATGCGGAGTAAGGCAAGGGAGTAAAATGTCTCCTTTTCTATTTAATGTGTACATAAATGATCATCTTAACTAGCTACAGATTGGTTGCCATATTTGCGGACAAGGAGTAACAACATCAACTACGCGGAAGAAATGGTGGTGCTGGTGAAGAGTATGCGAACTCATATAAATTGTTGTACTATTTCAAAATCTCATCGTCGTAATAAAAAAAAACTGCAAGGATTCACTAAATATTCCACCAACTTGGTTAGAAGGAAATATAATGCCTGTGGACAATAATGAATTATGTAGAATATATGGAACGATAAAGAAGAGCCATTAACATACCGAATGCTCTCAAGGCGGTTCTACCACTCTAGCGACGATGTCAGGAAACTGCTTTCTAAGATATATTGTACTGCACTATATGTATAGACACACATCTTAGTTACGGACACGATATCCAGCAGCGCAATAGGACAAGCTGAGGGTTCGCTACAGCAATGCCTTCATGCAACATCTGCAATTTCCAAGGTTCTGCATCACCTCTACGATGTTTACCGAAAGGAGAATGCACTCATTCATCATCTAAATTTGTCACCAACTAGCCAGCTTCTGAGACAGAATTCTGAATTCAACCACAATTCTGAATTTCTTGCCACATGGCACACTTAAACTTATATATTTTTCCATGGTAGAATCCATTCTGAGATATGGAATACGAACTTGGGGTCACACAAGCTTTACGTATATTAAGTATGTCCAAAATTTACAAACTGCGATAGTTAAAAAAATTGTCACACCAAAGATATACAGACAAAGAAAAATTTAAAAATATTATACGGTGCTGAGGGCCTACTTCCTGTAAAAGGTCTCCTATGGTACATCACTATTATAGATAACGCGGGAGAAAGCCAATACAAAAAGCCACTGGTGCATAAACACAGCACTAGATTCACTGAAAGAAGAGGCCTAAAAATTCCAAAAATTTCAAATAAATATGGAGGTCGAACTCTTGAATACATAGTGCCAGTGATTTTCAATAAATTTAATGAAAGTTATAAATTGGAGGAAAGTGAGAGGCTTTGCGTGAAATCGATGAAGTTATGGATTTTAAATGAGCAATCTATGTATCTTTAAATTTTTTCTTTGTATCTTTAAATTTTTTTCTTTGTATCTTTAAATTTTTATCTATGTATACTTAATGGCTAAGTTAATGTACCTATAATGTTAACGTCAAATGTAAGTACCTATTTTATTTAAGATTAATACATATTACTATTACTATTAGGACTAATTAATCTTTGTAGAACCTGCAGACAAGCTGTCATGTGACCGCTTTGCAGGACTACATATTTTGCTTCTTTCTTTATTTTACCATGTTTGTATTTATGTTCTTTGGATGAATAAAAAAAAAAAAATAAAAAAAAAACCAACGTCATTATCAGGGCTGCATCTGAGTGGCTCAGCTTTCTTCTTAATGAGCGATGAATGCAAATGATGTGACTACCACCCTGCAGATGATCCATTCACCTTATTTTATTACGTTTTCATTATTACTTTCATATTACTTGTAATTTTTATAGATAGATATTATATTTAATGTAGGCAATATGAATATATCTTAAATAAATAAATTTTATAATTTCTTCAAGCGATTGGTATTCACTTTGTGGCGTCATTATTAATAAATGAATTTAAATATATATATAGTATTCACCACTTTATAAATATACATTGATATCTACATGTTTCGAAAGCGATGCTTTCATCCTCAGGAATATGTGAATACTAAAAAATAATTTCAAGTATATTCAAATGATAAAAATAAGAACACAATAATGTAAAAATAGACAAATTATAAAAGTAAAAAAAAAACTAAAATTTATTAAATTGGGTAAGTAATTAATTTATTTTAGAAATTAAAAAAAGAAAATATTTTAAATATTATATACATTAATTTGTAACGATTGCAACTTTTTTCACATAGAAAAGACTTCTGGAAAATTCAATATTAGAGTTAACGAACACCTAAGGTGTTTAAATAATAACAACTAAATTTGCAAATCACATTTTAGAAACCAATCATTCATTTCATATAAATAAAGGTTTAAAAATGTTAAATACAAATAAAACTGGTTTACAATTAGACTCTCTTGAATTTATTTTCATATTAGCATTAATAATAAAAAAAAAAAAAATATATATATATATATATATATACGAGTATATGTTTTTAATTTTTAATGTAAATTAATTTAATCAATTTTTGTGTATGTTTATAATTTGTCTGTTCTTACATTATTAAGTTCTTATTGAATTCATATATTCCTGACGATGAGAGCATCGCTTTTTAAACATGTAGATATTAATGTATATTTATAAAGTGGTGAATACTAAGCATATTTTTAAATTCATTTATAAATAAAAGATAGCATGAAAACATCGTTTCCCTCGATTTTACTGAATTTCCTCTTCATTCACTCGGTAGAGTAAATCAGATATTTTCTTCAAGGTACTCTCGGATCACCACCATCGTCAGGATTTGTTTGTCTTGATATTGGCGGATCAGATATCTGAACCCCTTCTTGATATTGCGGACCAGATATCTGAACCCCTTCTGGATATTGGCGGACCAGATATTTGAAATCCTTCTTGATATTGGTGGACCAGATATCTGGACCCCTTCTGGATATTGGCAGATCAGATATCTGAACCCCTTCATAATATTTGCTCACGCTTTAGAACTCCTTTGCCATTCTAGTTCATTCTATGGTGCAATATATCTATGTCTTTAGTGTCTTTCTGATGCCTTTTATCGTAGATATTCCAGTTCAGGATTAAAATGGAATTTTTCTAACCGTTTGCAAAATAGATATACATTGTATTGTAAGTTTAAGAGCAAACAAGTCTCTTTGAATTGTCTACGTCTACTCGGTGCCATTGAAGAATAATTTATTTATATTTTATTCCACAGTACTCAGCCCCTTTTAGCGTTCGATTGAGCATCCTGTATAAATACAGATTAATGCTGCCGTTAGTGATAATCTGCTGGAGTACTGAAATAACATTTCAAACTCGATTCGCTCCCTCACCGAGTTATTTCGTCTTACAAATTCCCCATCGCGCTATATTTCTGCACCGAAGAAAAGAAAATAACACTATTTCTCACAAATTTATCTACTTTAATGGAAACATGCATTTTCCGTAGCGCATTTGCATGAACTCTTATTTCAGATTCAATATTTCGTACTTTTCGTATACGTCTTTTCCATTGATATTACATCTCTTATCATCTCTTTATGTCAGTTATGACGTCACGTGATGTACCTTTTGGTAAATCATGAAATTTAAACATATTTCAGCTTAGCTATTAACCATATCAGGAAGTCTGGCAGGTGTAAATACTCGTTCAGACTAGCAAGTTTGGTATACCTTAGTCGTGTTATATTAATTACACCGTATAATAACACATTGATAAACTACTTAGATACTTATTAATACGAGTATTCCAGTTTTTAAATTTGATAATCAATGACAATAGCGTGAACCTGCATCTTTTTCTTTTGATATCGGCGACGAAATAAGTGTACTGGATGATCAGTGCTCATCGCGCCAGTGATATCGACTATAAAAGCACCGGCTTCCTCTTCAAGGACCTTAGTGATGAAACACACACTTCACGAAAGTCATCGGAGAACTGATTGATTAGGCCAGTTACTTCCCTATTTATTGGCCTAAAATTAAACAGTTTCTACACGTGTAATTATTCTTATTTACACAGGATTGTATGGGATACTACTGAAACATGAACATATTTGGAAATGCGTCATAGGTTCGGAAATTAGTTATTTGAGTCCCACGATCGTAGGATGATTTAATGTAAACAAAGGATATTATCTAATATGAGTCATGTAGAAATGTGTTAAAACTGCGGAACGGAACAGAAGTTTCTGCTGTCCGATGCGATAATAAAGAAAAGCGTCAAACCGCCCCCCGCAAGGATATCTAAACTGTGAGGAGATGTTTTTATTAAAGCATCACACGGCGGTAAATATTTATCTGACGAAACGTTAAGCTTGTAATCGCACTTAATCATTCAGTCGCGACGGCCGCGAATACACTCCATACCGCGGCGAGGCAATATTTAATAGCGTACCATCCATCAATTTATTACAGACTTTATTATGCGTTTTTCTTGAGCCCAGTTTTCCTGTCCCGTGGCGTCTGAATGATTAACCGCTCGCCTTAACTTTGCAGGTCGGATGTCATAAAAGATAAACGACTTCGACTTTTTTCTGAGGAGGCAAATTATATCAGATCGGTATTTTTTCGTCTCCTTACTCTCGGCTCGTATCTCGGCTATCTGCGGTGTGAAGAGCGGATTATTCCGCCATTATGGTAACTTTGCCAATTATGTTTCTCTCCAGATCTCGTTTTGATGGAATTATTTACAAACAAGATTATCATATCGGAATTCATTTCTGATTTTTCTTGTTCGGAATGTAATTCAACAGATGGATCGCCGAAAATTCTTCATGAATTGTCCGCACGTTTCACATTGTCAAAAGTTCTGCGCGATAATCTTTCACCATCAGCGTTTCCACAAATATAATCTTGTTTTCGCCCTACAAATAATACTCGTACGAAGTAAATAATAATTCGTAATGATGAATGATTAAGCACATACAGCAAACTTTTGTTTCTACTTGCATATTCCAGATGAGGAAAGTAGATAAAAATATTGTAAATTTGTACAGTAGGAATTGATTATTTTTAAATAAACAAAATACTTGAATTTCTATATACTCGTAGTTCCTAAATAGCTTCGGATTGGCTCCCAATGTTCAGGCAATTTTTCTATTCCACGCTTGAATAAATTCGATGGTTCAGAGGTGAAGAAGTCGTCACTCCAATTTGAAGAGCAACAACGCAATTGTCTGTGGTGTCTCAGGTATTACTGCATGGATATTGTAAAATATTGAAATCTGAAGAAATATTAGTAGTGTGTAATATATAAATATTTTTTTCCTGGAGAGGCAGGGAAAGCAAACGTTCTATTTTCTTAATAATACATTTCAACCGAAACTTTATAAAAATTTTATGTATGTCCGATCGACGTTCCGGAATTCATACATAAAATAAATATGATTACGACGTAATTTTTAATTGATTTATTAGCAGTCCGATTGTGTTTTATCCGTAACGGCGCATTTTTTTTCAACGGCATGTAATGCCTTTACTTCTCGGTTAAACACAAAGAGAATGATTTGTTGGACATGTTTCTGTACTTGACAATATTTACTCACCGTTCATTAACTAACAATCAACACCCTTTTACCAATTTAACAAATTTTAAAATTTCAACATGTTATCCATAAAGCAATTTTACCAACAGGTTTAATATGATACACCTATACACTTGCCTAAAATAATGATTTCAAGGCACTGTTGCACTGAAAATCAAAAATGCTACGAACTAAGTTATCATCATGGGATTAAAAATAACATAATATTATATTATCGTCTAAGACTCGGCCCTAGTTGGAGTTTATTAAATTAGACGCCGCTTACTTGATAAAGGGTACTTACCAAATAATTCCTACAGTTTGTTGGCACTCAAATAATCTGCAAGGATTTATCATTAGCTTCATTACTACGAGTACCTAGCCATGCGCTTAGGAACTTCTTAACTACTAAACTCACTGGTGAATTATACCAGTTAATAATTGCTTCCCCTGAACATATTATGACCGCGTCTTATCAAGGGAGAGTATTTATTACCCCCATGTAATCCCGCAAGCTGTTAACGTCACGCCGGGTTAATCCCTGCCGATGTAAGTCGCTGTCAAAATAAAGGTGTTTACCGAACAAGCGTTAGTTCGGTTATGGTGTCGTTTATCCCTCAGCTGTCTTGGCAAATCTATCATAGATAGACGGAGGAGGGATATACTCCATGCATATCATATTCATTAAACGCCTACAGTCGACCCTTCTTGCTCTTGCGATGGGCCAGGCGTGCGATTCTTCTATATCTACCACGAATTGCTCATTATACCGCACACTATTCAAAATTACAGATTAACCGAGAGGTCTGGGTATGTGTTATCTGGGTACCCAAATATACTAACGAGGCTGAAAATCTTATCTCTAAATTAGAAAACCTATTAATGAGCTGGTCTCCTATAACGAAATTTCATGATGTTTTCAATATTAATGATGACAGAACTTTTGAATTTTTGGAAAATACCGAATAGTACCGAAGAAATAAGCCATCAGCTAAAAAGTAACTACCTGGCTGTTCAGATCTGCTAATTAAATATACGTAGACTCATTTTGTCAACTATCTCTTGACGTATCATAAGAAAATCATATCAAAGAAGCCAGGAACGAAAACTCGTTCGTTTCTCCCCAATAAGTGAATACAAATTCAAAATCTTGAATTTCAAAGATAGGGCCTCTGTTTGGAACTCAGAATACGTAAAATGTTTTTACGTTTTTACTATTATGTAATGCCATTTCAAGTAACATTTCTATTACGGATGGTTCTTTCATCAATGCAATAATGAGACAATCTACCACTCAAGAACGAACGTGGGAATATGCTATACGTCGCCTATATATTAGCAGTGGCGGTTCTTTATCTATTTCATTGGGAGTTCAATCAGAGATTAAAAACACTGACAAAAAAGATCTTTTCCATACTACATATTTTTTTCCCTAGATCAAAAGATATTTCATCATATCACTGCATCAGAGGTTAGCGACCTAGCATAATGAAAAAATTGGGAGATTCGTTAACACGTCTGTGGCTAATGTACAATATAATGTCGTAGGCTGTAAAAATATTTTAAAATACGAATATCACAATTTACGCACGACACTGTTCGTTTGTATATTAAAAAAAAAGTTACATGATAACTTAAAACACATTAATGACAGGAAAAAAATCTATTAATTCTTGCAAAATAGTATGCCGTTAAAATTTGGTGTTAACAAATCCCAATAATTGCTCCGCAATCGGTCACCTAGTAAATGTCCAAGATTTGCAAGCTCCCACGTTTTACTGCTGAAGCGCCACGAGTATGTTTTTTATAGGACAGAAAGTACCGTTGTCGCTGAATTTATCACGCATAGATATATGGAATTCATTTTGGATTTGTTCCCGGGCAGTATTATCTGTGCGGACGGGTGGGTTTTAAGCACGGAATTTGAATTGTGCGCTGTTTAAGTATGGTCAAATTATAATACAAGTTTGTCTTATTTTCCTATCTTTCTCACGGGAGTTCACTGCACATACGTACTTGAGAGAAAACCGCCACTCTATATTAGTATCTTTAAATTATAATACAAGTTTGTCTTATTTTCCTATATTCCTCATGGGAGTTCACTGCACATACGTACTTGAGAGACAACCGCCAGTGCATATTGGTATCCAAAAATTACTTTTGTTCTGCTGGTGATACTGAAAGCATCTACCACTCTTACACTCCGCAAACAGAACATTTCAACAAAAAACGTCCATTAAATGTCATTATGAAACAAAATTTAATTTAATTAAGTTGTGCAAGTATTTTACTATGTTTTTATTATTGTGACAGTTTCGTCCCGCAAAGCGATTTTCAAAATGAAACATTGTCAAAATACTTGCATTATTAAATTTGATTTACTTTAAACAAAATAAAATAATAAATGACTAAAAAAATTACTTTATTTTCACCACTTTATTATTATATAAATTCATCAGGAATATATAATGATGCCACAAAGTAAAAACCAACCTTTTGAAGAAATTATAAAATAAAATAAAATTAAAATCATCGTTCAGCTCTTTAAGATTATATATTTTCTTGTCAGTATAACTTGCAAGAAAATGACCTTTAGGTCGTAGGTACAACAGTTGAATACTCCAAAAAATAAAACAATAGCTTTGTTTACATAACTTTTACTACTACCGTAGCTTCCTCGGGGCAGTATACAACTAAACTAGGCAAAAGTATCTATAAATAAAAGTGATGTAAACAAAGTAAATGTTTTATTTTTTAAATTATAATGTCTAATCACCAAGTTTCCGCTTCATATGAAAATATAGTTGAATACTCGTTTATAAATAGTTCCACCTTCGATCACTATAATGAATTCCTGTATTATTATCACAAATATACCTCCCATGCAATAAACTCTCGTACACCTACTAGAAAATAAAATGTAAATTCAGCAGTAACTGTTGCCAACACTGCTCTATTTCTGATAACAACAAATAATATCAAAACAAAAGAAAGAGATTCAAGTACTCGTACAATAATATGTATATTATTTGGTTTTGTGTAGTACTATTGTGTTCGAAGATTTAAAGAATCTTGATTTTCACCCCGTAAAAGTGGTTTTTTAGTTTAGTTATGAAGTTGTAGGAACGTCATGGTTGTGTGAAAAGAGTACGATTGAACTTAATATATAACTTTCTATTTTTTTTTGTGTTCATCCTTACGATATGAGTGTTTTCATTTCTAGCGGACTGCTTAGGCTTTGCGTAGTTTTTCAAGTTCGCATATGAAATGTGGATTGAATGTTTTAAAATTGCCTTTTTATTATCACCTTCACCTGATTTTTGCGACCAATTGAATAAATAAACGTATACGTTCTTACAGTGCCTCCACACGACCGTTTCTAGCCGTGATAACTGAAGTTACCGCTTCCGATCGTCCTTTCCTCAAGCCAAGCACACTGTTCGATCCCTTCCCACATGTTTTCTTAAAAAAAACTATGGGAGTCGAATCTGTGTGGAGGCGGCTTTAGTTATTGCTGTAGCATTTTTTGTTGTTGTTTTATATGAATACCGCACAAGAGTCCCAACTACTCCCAACCGTTTGGAGCCAGTGAGACTATGGCATTCCTAATTGGGGAATGTTGCGAGACTGAAGGTATTGGGGAGGGGAAGGAGAAGGGGAAGAAGAAGGTGGGGAAATACCTGACTATTCAGATCTGGTCACCAAATACGGCTAAAAGTCATTTCAAGAAACGTTTCAATTCTGAATGGTGGTCTTTCACCAGGGCGATACTGAGAGTATCTTTCACTATGGAACGTGCGCAAATATACTATAATAAAATCGATTACCTTTTAATTTCTCTTTGTGGTTCGTTGTACGTCTTAGGATAGGCACAGCTTTTCAGCATTTAATTGTACGCCACTGTATATTATGTAGAGCTTGGAACAAGTAAAATACATCTCATTATTTCTACTCGTACTTATGAAATGTAAGATATATCCAAATACACTAACCCAAATTTAACAATCAAAACATCTAATGGGGAATTATTCAAAATATATTATATTATGCCTAAAATATTTCCACAGTATTAATTCGAAATGAAAATATGAAGAAATAATAAAGTTTATATATTTCCACAAAGTGAATTTGCATTTATTGAAGAAGAAAATATAAAGACCTAATAATTGCAGGTATAAAGAAAACATTAATATTTGAAAACGCATAATCAGCAGAGGGTTTATTAAAACAATGACGACATCATTACGTATTGGAATTTTTATACAAACAATTTTTAACATAAGTTGGAATGAACTCATTGAGAGGTTAGACTAAAGATGGAACAAAATTGGATAACTCCACTTTTGGTTGAAAATTAGTTAATTATACAATTTTGAAACGTTTAAAAAAATACATCTCTGGATCCTAATTACTACAATACGATACCTAAAAATTACCCTAAATTAATTAATTAAATTATTAAAAGGTACCCGCGTACCTAAAAATTCTGGTGGATTTTATTCACGGATGTTCCAAAATTTCATGGTCAACAAATAATGCGACAAGAATTGTGCTTAGTAAACAAAAACAATAAAAAACAACAATAAATCAGCAATATATACTTTCCTTTAAAATTGCACTTTAATTAAAGGAAATGATATTCCCTATGAGATCCCTGTTTCCCGTAATACATAATAACATTTTCATTTACAATATGATTCAATTTAGTTAATACATAATTTGTTAATTATATGCAATTATGCTACCATTTAGGCAAATTACTTTGACTTAAAGCACAAATCTAAATAATTGATTTTAATACGATTTATCCATAGTATGTATGAAAAAAAAAATCCATCCCATTTTAATTTTTTTCTACATATAATTTATCTATACGATACTTCAGATGAGTAGTCCAACATATGAAATGTTATAATTAATATTTAAGTCCACTGGGTAGTTTATTGATAATATTCCAGGTATTTAACATTTCATATGAACATTGAGAAAAAATTAATCATTGTAGAAAATAATATTAACATAACCTAAATGAAATATGAAAACGGAAAAAAAATGACAGTAAATAAAAAGATTTCAGTCGCATCTGGGACTCGAAACCAGGTCCTCTGCCTATCCGGGGCAACCGCTTAACCAACTTAGCTTATGAGAGCAGTTCAATTTATGCCATCGATATCGTATCTCAAATTCAAGATTTGTTAATATTATTCTCCATTTTTCATTATAAAGACAGCTGCCAATAATATGGGATAAAAATGGAGAATAATATTAACAAATCTTGAATTTGAGATGTGATATCGATGAAGTTGGCATAAATTGAACTGATCTCATTAGCTAAGTTGGTTAAGCGGTTGCCCCGCATAGGCAGAGGACCTGGATTCGAGTCCCAGATGCGACTGAAATCTTTTTATTTTCAATCATTTTTTTCCGTTTTCATATTTCATTTAGGTTATGTTAATATTATTTTATACAATGATTACTTATTAAAATGGGGGTTTTAAATCTCAATAAAAATAATTAATAATTAAAAACTGAGAAAAATTTGTATTATTAAATTGATTAGAGGGTATAGTTTTGTAGAGCTAATCATCCAATAGGCATATGAACAAAAGATCGTTTGCGTTCTTGATATTAATATTAGTATTCACATTCATGTACCTATTGGCTAAAGAAGGGGCTATTAATTAACTTTCAATACAAATCGTACCATAAATGAAGTTGATTACCTTTACATGTTAAACTTCTATATTTATAGTACCTTGTAATAATAGCATAGATGTATTTAATTAACATTTAAATGAGAAATCAAAACTATTCTACCTACGTACTCGTATATGTACAAGTAAAGGAATCTAAGGGAATATCACAAACACTGATTTCAGAGAAATGAGCACAAAGCAAGCAAACAAACAAATAATTTACTTAGTTGAAATAACTAACTTTAATCTACATACACGTAAATGAAAGCTACAGACAAACCAACACGGCAAGCTGAGTATGTACAGGGTGACTGGTACTTGATGGGAAGTAATGAAGGACGTAATATTATCTTCAGTTCATTTCAGAGATGTTTGAATCTGAAGATAGACAGAACCTGATTTAAATAAGTACTCGTACATTCAAAATTTCGCACTGACCAAAACCCCACATCCAAATGTTTTAATTTTTCCATTATTCAGTATTGTTAAGGTGTTTTAAAGGTAAGGTTCCCCCTAATGGCTGGCATCACGTGATTTTATTTGCTTGCATAATATGCCTCCGATACTTGTATTTCCAACAAATTTTAACTAGAACTTCATCCTGTTCATGGGCATGCGTCACATCATTTCTCCATCAGATACTACTCCCAAGGGCCAGGGTTACATTCTTAATTTAAAAAAAAAAAACACAAACACATTAGTAGAATGATAGAAATTTATTCACAAATCAAAACTATGTTCCCAAGTTTAACAATATCGCTCTTATCACATTACAATTTACGTAGAAGTTACAATCAATATTGTTTAAATAAACATTCACAAATGAGAAGTTGCCCAACAACCGTTTGCTAGAACTTCCGCGGAATGCTTTTCAAGTAGAATACAAGATAAATCGTGAAGAGCTTTCTCACACCTGCCAGTCGCATCACCTACCTCTGAATGTACTCTCGCACTCAATGCTTGTATCAGTTTCAGTAATTTCTCCGTATTCACAATTTCAGTATGCATAATTACATAATAATTTGGAAAATAAAATTGAACCAGCAGCGTAGGGTTTATGGTACCAATGGACGTCTATGTTTTGTAATGTGTTGATTTTTTTTAATACAAGAAACTGAAATTAGAGGTATTCTTACATTTCATAGAAGAACTTGATTCATTGAAGCCAAAAATATCTACTTTATTTAAATTCATGAATGCAAACACTATAAAAAACTTTAATTAAATGAAACTCCATAGTTTTGTGTACCAACTTGTATTTTTAAAAATAAGTAAAATATTACGTGAATTTTTTATAATAAAAAATTAAATACGATTGTATTCAATATTATTACAGTTTTCGCCCACTATGCTAAAGATGCCCCCAGTGGCGTGCACTCCCTAAAGGTTGAAAATCTGTACCTTACCTAAGAAAAACCAACCGTAAAAATAAATTGATAAAATACGATAAGTTTCTATTGAAAATCTATTATTTTTCATGAATTTTGTAAGCAACTTGTTCACTAATTCATTCAGTTGGTCATAAAAATCAGCGGAAGACGACAATAAAATGGTCATTTTCAAATATTCAATGAAAAATTCATACTTAAATTTTTTTAAATGTACACTGACGAAAATTAAAAATTAAAGTGTGGTTGAATGAAAATTACGAAAGTCCTACATAATACATAGTGGTGAAAACGATAAATCAAATTGACGGGTATAAAACATACTTAGTTGTATAAAAAAAAAACAAATAAGAAAATCGCCTTATTTAAACAAATACGCCAACCGGTTTCAAATGCACGTGCAATGATTTTACATATTAGTTGACCATACTCTGACGAAGCATGGGTGTGCCGAAACCGTTGGCATTTTCATACAATTAAAGCGATGTACGCGAAGTTACAGCGTTTAATTTGATTTCTTGATCGATTTTAAAACATTTATTATATCGTCCCTCTGCAGAAAAAGTCATCCTTTACGATTTTTGTCAAAATTGAGGTAGATACCAAAATGGGTACTTTCAATATTGTATATTCCGAAAAAAAAACACGAAATCTCTACTAGTCGTTGCTCTCCATACTATTTCATTTTCTTAAAATCACCAAAATCAATTACCGCACATTTTGAATCAGCAAAAACTCACCAAGTATATTTGGTAAAATTTTGTTTTTTATTACGAAATAAATAATAAAAAAAATAAAATTAAAAAAAAAACTTACTCACGCAAAATAAAAATTCTGTGACCGTTCACCTAAAAGATAATCATGAACATTTCAAACATTAAAAAAACCTTTGATTGCGAATATCTCAGAATTGGGTTTTTGTCATTTGATGATTTTTACTGAAAAGGGACGGTATTATACAAAATACAGACATTTATTAAAAAAAAAACATTACAAATTGATACTTACGTTAAGGGGGTGAGGGACGTCGGAGAGTTATTATTTATTAATTCAGAATAATGATAGTATTATTACGCAATACGATAAACATAATGTTTTTAAATAGAAAAATGTTTATTAAACATTTAATAAATTTACATAGGCTTAGCATTTATCAAAATCTAATCAGAAATATTACTTTTTTTTTAAAGCGGAGAAAAGTATGTTTAATCATTTATCGTTGCGTTTTTGTAAATAAACGTAACCCAAGATTTGTAATCCGCATTACAAAAATGTTTTTTTTTTTTTGTAATGCGGATTACAAATCTTTGGTTACGTTTATTTACAAAAACGCAACGATAAATGATTAAACATAACTTTCTCCACTTTAAAATCTATTTCTTTATATATTTATATATATTCTTTATCTCCAGTAAAAAATATTTTGAATTAATAAATAATAACTCTCCGACGCCCCTCTCCCCGTTAAGGTAATTTAATTAGAAATAAATAAGCGTAGGCAAGCACAAATTAATGACTATTATATTTAAAAAAAATATAAAATGTCTACGGAGATAGAACAAAGAGGCATAAAATTCAAATGAAATGTTTAATGGATTAACGCAGTAATAAAGCAAAGTCATCCACATAGAAAATAAAACGAAATTCAGGTCATTCTCCCTCCGTAAGACAGGATCGCAAATATGCACCTATAAACCCACAAAAGTTAATTTAATGTTAGTATTAAAATCAACTTATAAATCAATGTATTCACATAAATATGCACAAATGAGAGATTTCTTACAAAGACACAGAATGCTCAATATTTTAAGATTTAAACATACATAATGATATTATACGAAACATTACAACTACTAAAAAAAAATTAAAAAGTAATTCAATTTTCTAACCAAGAAGTAAATAAGCATTTAATAATTAAATGAAATAAAGCAATAATTTCGCTTCGTCTGTCTCGTTATCGCTGTTCCTTTGTTAGAATTTAAATGCAATCTATTTCGATCTCACTATCCCGTTATTATATTTTTATACGTCGCCCTCTGTATCTATTTTATGTTTAGTTTAATTTTGTGTCCCGATGAAGCTCAGGCTAAAATAATTTCCGTGGTTTTAAACAAAGCTTTGATTTATTTAATTTAATATGTCAAATCACAAAGCGACTACTTTCTACCAAGAGATCTAATAATTGTTTAAAAATTAGGTCAAAGAACTAAAGATAGGGCCAGGGACACAAGGGACCCAACAGGAAATAGGTGAATACTCTGGGGGAGATTTCATTATAACTTCTTCATTCATTTTATGGGTCATCGCCCTGTTATTGAAGGCTCGGGCGTAATAAACTCAAATAATAATATCGATCTTAAAAAGAATTATGGACACTTTCAGTTGATCTCGGGTGGCCAATGGGAGATGGGGACAGACCAATGAACAGATAAACTGACAGAAGTGTGTTGTGGGGGTGGCCGCGCGCCCGAAGTTAGCTCAGTTTTCCTTGCTTCTGGAGAAATTGATTAAACGTATTCAGATTTCGACATTCTTTATCGAGCAGAAAATCAATTATGTGAGCTGTGAGTACTCAGCAGACCAAATTGGTGTAGATCACATTTCTAGCGATTATCCGTTCAGAGGACACCGATGACTAGTCCCACAGCGATCACTTATCGGGTATCAAATAAAATATATTATTTATTATATTGCAGTTATTTATAATGCGGGAAAAAATCATGATTCCAGAACGGTTTTAAAAAAATATAAATGTCACATAGTTAAGTTTAAAAAATATATATATAGCTAGTATAATCCTTAACTTAGTCCTGCAAAATTTATTTTATCATACACATGTTCTAAATCCTGTTTTTCCCAACATTGCTGCCGTAAAATGTCGGTTGTCTCAAAGCAAAATCAAGCAACGACATTTTGTCAAAATCTTCTTTAGAACTATTTTGCAAGCGTTTAAAAAACTATTAAAATTATATACGTACTTTTTTTTTTGCTTGGTTATAGTCAAATTACATATATAATCCTTAGAGTAACGATATTATCACTCTAAGATATCATCCCACGTAAACCACATGCTGTAACAAAAAAAATCTATTACTCGAAAATTTCATTATTTCAGTAATAAAACCAGTCGTCACGAGTACCCAGACAAATTACGCAATTTTTATTTAACTTTGTAATTAAATATATTTGTTGTACGTGGTTGCGGACTCATCTCGTCAACAGAATATTATAATATTTAACAATATTTCAAGATCATCATCGTACAAGTCGATTCGAATAAAATAATACATACGAGTACATAGTTATTTAATATAATATTGTTATTTGAATTTGCGAAGCATAAAGTTTGAACCAAAATTAGATAATATAAAAAATTATGTATTAAAAAAAGAAAATAATAAAAATATAAAAAAAAAAATAATAATAATAATAATATTTAAAACTTAAGAATTAAAACTTAAAACTTAAACCTTAAAACTTAAAACTTAAAACTTAAAACTTAAAACTTAAAACTTAAAACTTAAAACTTAAAACTTAAAACTTAAAACTTAAAACTTAAAACTTAAAACTTTTTTTAATTTTTATGAATACCTCACATGAGTCCCAGCACACTCCCAGCCGTCTGGAGCCAGTGAGATAACATTACCAATTAGAGGGTGTTGTGAGGCTCAGGTGACTGAGGGGAGGGAAGGAGAAGGAAGAAGGAAGGTTATTAATGCCTGGCTATTCAGATCTGGTCCACTAAGCAGCTAAAAGCCATTTCAAGCAACGTTTCAATTCTGAATGGTGGTCTTTCACCAGGGGCGATACTGGGAGTATCTTCCACTCCCAAAGGCTGATGATCCTTAAAACTTAAAACTTAAAACTTAAAACTTAAAACTTAAAACTTCGACTTAAAACTTAAAACTTAAAAACTTAAAACTTAAAACTTAAAACTTAAACTTAAAAAAACTTCATAAAACTTAAAACTTAGGAGCTTGAAACTAGAATAAGACTTAAGGGCTTAGAAGACTGGGCTTAGGGCTTAGGGCAAAGACTTGGGCTTAGGGCTTGGGAAGCTTAGGAACAGGCTCAGGCTCAGGGCTGGGCTTAAAGACTTAGGGCTTGGGCTTGGGCTTGGGGCTCAGGAAGCTCAGGGCTCAGGAGCTCAGGGCTCAAGACTCAGGGCTCAGGGCTCAGGAGCTCAGGGCTCAGGGCTCAGGGCTCAGGGCTCAAGGCTCAGGGCTCAAGGCACTGGGCTCAAGGGCTCAAGGCTCAGGGCTCAAGACTCAGGGCTCAGGCTCAGGAGCTCAGGGCATGGCTTGGAGCTTCGGGCTTAAGGCTTGGAGCTTAGGAGACTTAAAGACTTCAGGCCAAAGACTTGGGCTTAAGACTTAAGACTTAAAGACTGAACTTAAAGGCTTAAGGGCAGTAAAGACTTGGGCTTAAGGCTTAAGGCTTAAAGACTTGGAGCTTGGGAGCTTAAGGTTCAAGACTTGGGCTTAGGAGCTTGCATTGGGCTTAGGGCAAAGGCTGAACTTAGGGCAGAAGACTGAAGACTTGAGGCAGGCAGACTTAAGGCTTAAGGCTTAAGGAGCTTAGGGCTTGGGCTTAAAGACTTAAGGGCTTAAGGCTTAAAGGCTTAGGCTGGGGCAGGCTTGGGCTTAGGGCTTAAGGGCTTAAGACTAGACAGACTAGGGCTTAGGGCTTAGAGCTTAAGACTTGGGCTTAGGGCTTAAAGACTTAGGAGAAACTAGGAGCTTGGAGCTTGGGGCTTAAGGAGCTTAAAGACTTAGAATGGAAGCAAGCAGAACTTAGGAACTTGGGAAGCTTAGGGCTTGAACTTGGGCTTGGGGCTTGGGCAGACAAGACTTGGGCCAAGAAACTTAAAACATAAAACTTAAAACTTAAAACTTAAAACTTAAATCTTAAAACTTAAAACATAAAACTTAAAACTTAAGGGGAACGGCTGAGTTTTGGATTTGAGGCCAAAATTCTCACCCAAATCGAATGATTTTTTAAACTGACTAACTAACTAACTAACCATCACGCCATTTCACCGCAGGGGTAGGCAGAGAGAACGAACCGCCAAACAACTCGATCTTGGCATACACTTCTTGCTTCATTCATTTTCATACAACGTCTCATACATTCTCTTCTGTTATTCCGACTTCTGACATGGCCCGACTCAAGTATTTGATTCACTTGATCGTGCCATGTCTTACTCGAACGTCCCCGGCTTCTTCTTCCATTCATATTCGCGTCATATATTCTCCTTACAATCCTCTCTTCGATCATTCGTTCTACATGCTCAAACCATCTAAGTGCCCCTTTCTTGATCTTGCTCACTACGCTTACATCAGCCTTGCATTCTTTACGAATCTCAACATTTTTCACACGATCATACATGGTTTTACTACACATTCGTCTCAAAGATCTCATTTCTACAGCATTCAATCTACTTTCATCCTTCCTCTGCCAGTTATACATACATGCCTCACTGCCATACATCAGGGTTGGTATCAGAACTCCATTGTAGACTGCTAGCTTCGCTTCTTTGGACAACTTTTTGTTTGCGCCAACCGCGTTCAGTCCTCCGTTAATGGAGTTTCCTGCATTCACCCTTCTTTCAATATCCCTATCAATCTTTCCATCTCTCGTAAACATACTTCCCAAATACACAAACTCATCGATCAGCTCCAAGTATTCATCATTCACAACTATATTGCACAGTGTTTTCGTACTCTCTCTTTCAAACACCATGACTTTGGACTTACTTACATTCATCATTAGCTCATTCTTCTTACATACTCGTACTTCGTTCATCCTAGATACGAGGGACTGTAGATCTTCCATACTGTTAGCAATCAGCACCACATCATCAGCATACAACAGGCAACATACTTGCAGACTACTCATTTTCGCGCCCAAGCCCACCTCTTTCAATTCTTGCATACAATTATCCATGTATAGATTGAATAACCACGGTGACATTACGCAGCCATGCTTAACACCTTTTGTGATGTCAAACCACCCCGTAAAATCACCGTTTGCCCTAACACATCCAACGCTTCCCTCGTACAGAGATGCGATTGCCTGCATAAGATTTGTATTCACTCCATACTTGGACAACACCTTCCATAACTTTATGTTTTAAATTATGAAATATACGCCATTAAAGAAATACATTTTTCACGATTTTAGGGACTACTTGGGCAATTATTTGGGGGTTAACGGTGATATAAAAAAATTACCCCATCTACTATGAAAATATAATGAAATATAAAATAAAGTGTTAAAATCAGCATTATGATGGACTTTAATTTAAATTTAAAATGACTAATTTACTTTGGAAAACAAATTTGCCGTACATAATTTAAAACACCGACTCGAAAAAATGTTTATTTAAAGATGTAAAAAAATTAAATTATTTTACATAATCATGTTTACATAGCAAATATGAAAAATTAAACAAAACAGTTAACCCGCAAATAATTTCCGAAGTTGCCTCTAAAATTATGAAAAATCGATTTCTTTAATGGCCTATATTTCATAATTTAACACATAAAATAAAATACTTCAATTAGATATTTTGTATACCTTTAATTTAAAATAAAAATCATTCAGTTTGGGTGGGTATTTTGGCCTTAAATCCAAAATTAAGTTTTGTATGAAAGAGGCCGCGCAGCCGTTCCTATTAAAACTTAAAACTTAAATTTTAAAATAAAATATTACCATGAACGAGAATCGAACCCCTATCAAGTGCTTGAAAGGCAAATATCCTGACCAATATTTTGATCAGCATAGTGTATAATACGTCACCAACTATTTCAAGAAGTGCGGCGTAAATTCATTATTTATACTGAAGAATTTTAGATTTTTAATGTTACGTACTCCGTACCACACCACAACCGAAATTATATTGTTTAATGAACATTTCTAATGTAATTTTGTTTCATCGTTTAGCAAAGTTCGCTATACAAGTATATTATGAATATAATATTTGAGTTACGTATTTTTTAATTGGAATGTTACGTAAACTGTATAAATAATTATTTTCTCTTGCTGGAAAATGCAGGGTGTGCTTTCTAGCGTACCTTAAAATTACGTAATTATTAAAAAAAAAAAAACATTATGCCGTCCATCAAGGTTTCGGCTTAAAGCCTCCTGATTAAGTCGTCAGAAATGGAAATGTCCCCATAGGATTGATAACGAGGAAAGGACAATAGAGCCTGTTTATTTAGGTAAATTGTGTGGCCTAAGGAAGGGAAAAACTTTTCAACTAAAACTTTCAAAATGTAAATCGAAATTTTCGATTTATGGGTAAATATGATTATATATTTCGAGGAGGGTTATGCTAAGATTTAAAGGAGATATTATAACAAATCATTTTTGTAAGATAATTAAATTTTGCATTAAATCACTCGTGTTGACAAATAACAGGTCTGAACTCATTTCCAACAGATATTTGTAACCAATCATTCAAACAATATTGTTAAATATAATATCACGTTTATCCACATTACCACCCGATAGCTTACTTACCATATCGTCACCCACAACCTAAACAGGCATATCTCATATTTAAAAAAATTCCAGGAGAGCCCAATAGCCCCTTTTTAATACATTTTGTTACATGTTTCGCAAATGGGGTAAAGAAAAATGCTTAATCAAAATTCCATTATATCTTCAAGCGGTCGATCCCTCAAATGGGCGGGGAATTGACCAATTGGATAATAAAATGGCAAACGAGAGTTTTACATTTGCTGCTGACTTCATATGGTAGATCAGGATGACTCCAGTTTCACTTGGCCATTTTAACGTACACATTAAATAAAAAAAAGTGAAAAAAACTGTCACTTATTTTGAGTAAGTCATACCTTATGTAATCTTGTAATTTAAGTCCTCTTCGTCACACACGAATAATTATTTCACAATATTGTTTAATGTACTTAAACTTTGTTTATTCCCTTTTCTATTGTAATATTTAATATAGAAACAGACCACTTTGCATTATTGGTTGACTACGTTTCTTTCTATTGCAATCCTCAAATTAGTCTCCATTTTTATTTCACGACGCTCTTTTGAGGGTGATTAAACATTCGATGTTGTGTTTTGACTTTCTAACATCCTCTCTCTACGATGTTTGTATATTATCTCCCATTCTCCGGGTGACATTGAAGTTGCATATATTCTCTGAGGATCTGCGAAATACTGCATGGACTCTTCCATAATTTCTCTTGATTCATCGTCGTTAGGGACGTACTCGGCAAATTTGGAATTATTATTCTTAATTTGCCAGACTCTTTTCTTGTTTCGTTCAATCTTTTTTCTTTCCAAGATTTGTAGTTCAGCTTTAGATAATATATTCCACAGCCTAGTCGATTCTCTTTCATTGATGTTGAAAGGTCTCAAATTAGTTCGAGGCTCATTAAATTCATGTTCATAAAGTTGATCATTTTGTGTCTTTTTCGTATTGTCTAACCATCGTAACCGGGGATCCAATATAGTCCAATCCTGATTTTTTTTGTAAGAAGAGGAATCTTCCGCATTAAAAGTATTACAAGAGTCTCGCCATTTAGGTTTCTTATATAGCATGTGTTTATTTCCTTGAGGAGATGACGACATCCTTTTCATGTTATTATTTTGCTGTAAATTTTTGAAAAAGCCCTCTGAGATGTCATACCGCTCTTTATACTCTACCTCGTAAAATTGATTTTTGTGATCGATTTCAACAATTTTACTTTTCGGAGCATTGTTATGCTTATTTGGGGAAAACTCCAACCCTTCGTGCATAAGTACAGAGTTCTTGGCATATTGACACTTTTCTCTTCCCGTATAGTCAATCTTGTGCAACTGGTATTCGCGGTGTTCCGATTGCGAAGTCGCCACACTACTTTTCCGAACTTCACTTTTCCTTGAAAGTTGATTAAATGCTTTATCATTCATACTGAAAATTCTGGTAGAGGGCTCACAATTGGGTTTGTTTAATCGATAATTTTTACTACCAATTTTAGTTCTTAATGAGCTTTTACAATTATCCCCTGATTCTGACTGACAATCTTCATCGTCAGTACTTTCTCCGAATGATTCAAGTTCCATTGGGATGTATTGTGGTGCTGTAGACGTAGTGGATGGATATGAAGGTCCTTGTATGGATTCGTTATCTTTATCCTCAGTGCTTTCTCCAGACGACTGAAGTTCCACTTGGTCGTATTGAACCATGGATGCATTTGGCGGAATTGGAAGTCCCGCTAAGACTTCATCGTCTTCATCATCGGTGTTTTCATCTAACACCCCACCTTCGTTATCTTCAACCTCAGTACTTTCTCCGGACGACTGAAGTTCCACTTCGTCGTATTGAACCATGGATGCATTGGGTGGAATTGGAAGTCCCGCTAAGATTTCGTCGTTTTCATCATCGGTGTTTTCACCTAACACTACAACTTCGTTATCTTCATCCTCATTACTTTCTCCGGACGACTGAAGTTCCACTTGGTCGTATTGAACCATGGATGCATTGGGTGGAATTGGAAGTCCCGCTAAGATTTCGTCGTCTTCATCATCGGTGTTTTCACCTAACACTACAACTTCGTTATCTTCATCCTCATTACTTTCTCCGGACGAATGAAGTACCACTTGGTCGTATTGAACCATGGATGAATTGGGTGGAATTGGAAGTCCCGCTAACATTTCGTCGTCTTCATCATCGGTGTTTTCACCTAATACTACAACTTCGTTATCTTCATGCTCATTACTTCCTCCGGACGACTGAAGTTCCACTTGGTCGTATTGAACCATAAATGCATTGGGTGGAATTGGAAGTCCCACTAAGATTACGTCGTCTTCATCATCGGTGTTTTCACCTAATACTACAACTTCGTTATCTTCATCCTCATTACTTTCTCCGGACGACTGAAGTTCCACTTGGTCATATTGAACTATGGATGCATTGGGTGGAATTGGAAGTCCCGCTAAGACTTCGTTGTCTTCATCATCGGTGTTTTCACCTAACACCACAACTTCGTTATCTTCTTCCTCAGTGCTTTCTCCGGACGACTGAAGTTCCACTTGGTCGTATAGAACCACGGATGCATTGGGTGGATTTGGAAGTCCCGCTAAGACTTCGTCGTCTTCATCGTCGGTGTTTTCACCTAACATCACAACTTCGTTATCTTCATTCTCAGTGTTTTTACCGGACGACTGAAGTTCCACCTGGTCATATTGAACCATGGATGCATTTGGTGGAATCGAAAGTCCCGCTAAGACTTCGTTGTCTTCATCATCGGTGTTTTCACCTAACACTACAACTTCGTTATCTTCATCCTCAGTGCTTTCTCCGGACGACTGAAGTTCCACTTGGTCGTATTGAACCATGGATGCATTGAGTGGAATTGGAAGTCCCGCTAAGACTTCGTTGTCTTCATCATCGGTGTTTTCACCTAACACCACAACTTCGTTATCTTCTTCCTCAGTGCTTTCTCCGGACGACTGAAGTTCCACTTGGTCGTATAGAACCACGGATGCATTGGGTGGATTTGGAAGTCCCGCTAAGACTTCGTCGTCTTCATCGTCGGTGTTTTCACCTAACATCACAACTTCGTTATCTTCATTCTCAGTGTTTTTACCGGACGACTGAAGTTCCACCTGGTCATATTGAACCATCGATGCATTTGGTGGAATCGAAAGTCCCGCTAAGACTTCGTTGTCTTCATCATCGGTGTTTTCACCTAACACTACAACTTCGTTATCTTCATCCTCAGTGCTTTCTCCGGACGACTGAAGTTCCACTTGGTCGTATTGAACCATGGATGCATTGAGTGGAATTGGAAGTCCCGCTAAGACTTCGTCGTCTTTGTCATCGGTGTTTTCATCTAACACCTCACTTTTGTTATCTTCATCCTCAGAGATTTCTTCGGATGACTCAAGTTCCATTTGGTTGTATTGGAACATGTATGCACTGGGTAAAATTGAAAATTCCGCTAAGACTACGTCGTCTTCATCATCGGAGTTTTCACCCAACACCTCAACTTCGTCATCTTCATCCTCAGTGCTTTCTTCGGACGACTGAAGTGCCACTTGGTCATATTGAGACATGGACGCATTTGGCAGAATTGAAAATCCTGCTAAGACTTCGTCATCTTCATCATTGGTGTTTTTACCTAACATCTCATCTTCGTTATCTTTATCATCAGTGCTTTCTCCGGATGACTGAAGTTCCATTTGGTCGTATTGGACCATAGATGAATTAGGTGGAATCGGAAGTCCCGCTAAGACTTCGTTGTCTTCATCATCGGTGTTTTTTCCTAACAGCCAGTTTTTGTTATCTTCATTCTCAGACCTTTCTCCGGATAACTCAAGTTCCATTTGGTCGTATCGGACCATAGACGAAATTGAAAGATTTAAAGGTTCTGCTAAGACATTGCCGTCTTCACCGTCGGTTTCTTTCATTTTTATTAAAATTTCTTAAAAGTATTTTAATTTTCATCAACGTTCTCTTTTATTTTTTCGGTGGATAGATTTAAAGGCCGACTTGGCTTCGTCGTATAAATCATCAGTGTATTCTCCAAACAACTCACTTTAAAATTTCACTTGCACTCGTTCAAAACTTTCACGGTTTCACGATTCGTATATAGAATCACACGGGGACGACGACGTAATCACACTGCACGATCGTGACTGAATACATTTGTTGAACACTTTTCTATACGTAATTTTAAATCTAGCTGATCATGCGAATTTGCAAATACGTCTGTTAAAAATGCTTACGTTATGAAATTTGAATGACATACTGGACATAATTGGCATCTTCATCATAAATACCAATTAGACCTCCAAAATGCTTACTCATTAGAAACGTTATTTCGCAAATCTAACATTAAAAACAAAAGAAATATTTATTTAAAATGATATACCTTCGTAAACAAAAATGGCTGTATTCAGCTATTTCCATAGAATAGTGTTTTCGTATAGGTATAACATAGATGCGCACACAAAGTACTACATGACTCATCGCATTGACGAAATATTATATTTTGTAAAAAAATATTTAAACATTTAAAAAATGTATCTAACACTGGTCAACTTCAGCCCAATAAATACTAAATCTGTTCAATTTCTGATTTCGGTCTCCTACTAAAAATTGAGACTCTTATATTATTATTTTATTAAAAACCAGCTGATGAGTACCCGGCCTTGTTCGGGATTTTTCACATGCCATTAGGGTGACATAATTGATTTGATAGCTAAAGTAACTCCAAATAAAGAAACATTCATTTGAATATTTTATTTCATTCCAAACGTTTATTTTTTCAAAATATATCTAAATCATAAAGTTCTTAAGTAGGTACCTACTCGTATTTTCCATTTTGAAAATATTCTACCCAAAAAAACCTTCTTCTTTTAAATATGCAATCTGTGGCTAACTAGAGTGTTATATCTAAGGGCTAACCTAAGTAAAACATGGCGGGTTCAATTTTTTTCTTACTAATTTTAAAACGTTAAAGCAACAGTTTTACATATTGGACTTCATTCAAACTACTTTCTAAACCTTCCCGGCACTAATAAAAACAAACTGTGCTATTTTCAAAGAAACCGGTCTAGTAATTTTCGAGAAAATCGAGGACAAACAAACAAACAAACTTACATTGATTTTTATGTAAAAAGATGTATAAGGTTAAATTAATTTTGCATAATAAACAAAATGATAATGCGTTGGGTGAAGTTAGAAAATATCTACTAAAATTGTAGAGGTGACACCATTTTTCTCGCTTCATTAGCCAAATAACACACAGGCCGAAAATGTCTTCAATTAGCCTCCAGTAGCAGGTATTGCCATCCCAACTCGAGAATAATTTGCAGGTTGACATATCCACTTAAATCCCTCCCGCACCATAATTAAAGCCGCCTTCATTAAGCCATCCTCTCCATCTCTTTATTCTTCAAAACGTTCTGTGTTCAATGAATACCTCTACAAATTTCATTTCTGGCAAGTTCTACGAAAAACCCTTTCTCGAATGCTGTGAGGCGGTCCCTGCTTAACGAGATAAAGTTAAATTATTTCTCTACTGCGTCTTAAATCTTCCTCAATGCTACCTTGCTTAAATTTATGGCTGCACTGTCAATAGAAGAATACAAAACACGCATTGAAAGCATAATATTTAAATCCTCCATCTTCACACATTATAATGTTTCCTCAAACTAACTAACTACCTACAAAGGTTTTTGGGTTTAATAAGTCACACTAGGTGGAAGTACGTGAGCTCATTTTAATGGTTTACACTATGATAATCACGTTTAAACCAGTGTTTCTCAATGTAGGGCATTTGAATATTTTTAGGGAAAAGCGCAAATCATTAATTGTTCATATTTGGCACATTTTTTTTTTTAAATAGAATAAAAGACGACAACACTAACGCGAATGTCAACAGGACACCCATTGAGCGTATAGTTAATTCGTGTATTTGTGGGCTTGCACGGATGAAACGCGTGGTGAACTTCCCTTGGAAACATGCCACTTTCACTTTTTTTTTTTTGATTTCGCACCGAGAGAAATTTTTGGAGCGTTGAAGTCAGGCATGGCACAAAAAAGGTTGAGAAACACTTGTTTAAATTATTATTATTATAATTTTCATAAGAAGCAATCGCTTTGTTATTTTGACATCGTATTAAATAAAACAAACAATTTGTTATAATTATTTATTACTTTAACTAAGAAATTTATAATTTCTTCAAACAATTGGTAACTTTGTGGCGTAATTATTAATTAAATAATTAAAAATGTGCTTTGAAATTTTAGAAATAAGAAAAAATTTTAATAACGAATTAAATTTTATATATTTTTTTAAATCCCAAGTTTATTTTCATATTAAAATTAATAATAATAATAATTTTTATTTTAATTTCTAATATAAATGTATTATTCGATGTTTTATGATTATTTCGTTATTAGCATTTTTGATGAATTACTTACCTACTTTAATTCTTTTTTTTGTGTGCTTATATTTTGTATATTCTTAAATTAGTGTTCTAATTTTTATCGTTTATCAATACTTTAAATTATTTTTTAGTATTCATATATTCCTGAGGATGATAGCATTGCTATCGAAACATGTAGAGATATTTATTTATTTTAATAAAAGTAGTCTAAACAAAGTACATTTTTAATTATTTAATTAATAAATTTATAACTTGATTCTAAATTAATAAATTAAAGCTTGACATGGTCGATCAAACTTCAATCATTTTTAACTTTAATTGAAGATTAATGAACCATGTCGAACTTTCATTTTCATAATGTAGGATCAAGCTACTGCGTCATCGCAAAAAAAAGATTTTTTATTTATTTATTCGGATTGTATTCGTTGGAACATGGACGGCCCACTTTTTACTAGCATTTATATTTATATATGGTACTCCGAGAAACTAGTCACTCATTTGCATGGTGCACAGTTGAAAGGTAATGAATAGTACGGTTTATTCTTGTACTCAACTGGATGAAATGCCATCGATTTATCACCTCCCTCCAAACAACTTCGGTTTCTTAAAGATCTGAGATCACTCCTTCACCTGTCTGCTTATTACTGTTTACTGATTATTATTTACTTATTATCATTAATTAATTATTATTATTTAATTTTTACTATTTATTTACCATTATTTACTTTAATATTTTAATATTTACTTATTTTTATTCATGTATTATTTTTTACTTATTACTATTTACTGATTATTATTCAATTGTAAAGCCGTTCACCTCAGCATAGGAATGTTCTAGTGAGATGAGTGGCTAATGTTTTTGTTTTATATTTTAATTTAAAAATAAATAAATAGAGAACCTCCACACCTATTTAATTAAAAACAAATTGAATTTGCAAATCTAATTTTAGGGACCAAACATTCTTTTGATAATAATAATTGGATGATTTGTATAGCGCCGTATTTGTGAAAAGTCACCCCAGGGGCGCTGTACAAATATTACTTCCTATTCTTTATCTAATTATGTACAAACAGATACAGAAAACATACTTACGTGGCAGGTCGCTTCAGACGAACACAGTTTTATTAGAAAATTTAAGTATAGAGATGATAGTATTACAGTTGCTATTTTATCCTCCTTTTCTATTGATGTTACATTTATTAAGATATTGGTGGCGCAAAACGAGTTGGTATTTATTGAAATATTTATAATTTTTAGGACTGGAAAATATTTATAAAATGACCCTAAAAAGCGTAAGAAGCTTTTAATAGATATTCATTTTTTTTACACTTTTAGTTATTTACAGTGTTGAGGGATGTGGACGCATTTGCTCACCGATACGTGAATTTTTATATAAATAAAGGTTTAATTTTTTAAAATACAAATACAACCGGTTTACAATTAGACAAATTTGAAATTTTAGTTTTCAGAAAAAGCGTTAATAGTGAATTAAATTTAAATAATAATCAAATATATTTTTCTTAAATAGCTGTCTCTTTAATTTATTTTCATATTAATATTAATAATAAAAATAATTACTTGTTTTTATTTCTAATGTAAATTTGTTATTCAGTGTTTTAAAATATTTTTTTTATTAACGTATTTGATTAATTACTTACCTACTTTAATCAATTTTTGTTTATGTTTATAATTTGTTTATTCTTACATTATTGTGTTCAATTTTTATCATTTGTCTATACTTGAAATTATTATTTTGTAGTATTCTATATATTTCTGATGAAGAAAGCATCGCTTTCGAAACATATTGATATGTGTATGTGTAATAAAGTGGTGAATACAAAGATTTTTTTAAATTTATTTATTGATAATTACGCCACAAATTGAATACCAATCTTTTGAAGATATTATAAAAAACAAATACAATGGTTGATAAAATAATATTATACTATTGTCCTTGTTAACGTTAACTTGCTAAAACAGGCGCGATATTTTGTCCATAATTAAAGCAGGCATTTCTGTTTCCATTTTAACCACAAACACCTTTACACCGTCCCTCCATTGAACAATAAAATGAAAGACCTATAATGAATGATGACATCTATCTCGATTCATTAAAACAAACATTTTGGTTATTAAAATGTGTAGTAGTTAATAAGTTGAGTAGTGTTGTATTACACTTCTTTTGACGAAATAACGATAAAAGATTTTCTACTTGCTGGCTGGCGGCGCTATCATTCTTTCACAACTTTGTGGCTATCAAAGTTGATGACTTTTGACGAGGTTCAAATAGGCGTGCGGCCGATTTTTTCATAAGAATTCCCGCCATTTGGCGAACAAAAAATATCACGT